>CAUYPK010087854.1:0-38123 GCA_963574355.1 Loris lydekkerianus | reverse complement strand
AGCTCCCCATGCCTGTGTGTCCTCCTGCTCCACCTCAGCTCCCAGCTCCCCATGCCTGTGTGTCCTCCGGCTCCACCTCAGCTCCCAGCTCCCCATGCCTGTGTGTCCTCCAGCTCACAGCTCCCCATGCCTGTGTGTCCTCCTGCTCCACCTCAGCTCCCAGCTCCCCATGCCTGTGTGTCCTCCAGCTCCCCCTCCAGCTCCCAGATCCACAAGGCTTTTGGCTCTCCAACACTGCCTCTGGCTCCCAACTCCCAGCAGCTCTTCTCTGTCAGGTTTCACAGTCTCATTCTGCACACATCCAGCCTGGTATTTGCTCAAAACGCAAAAGGACTCCTGTGCAAATACCTGGGGCTTGTTCTCTGCTCAACTCCCTCCTCTCTGGAACCCCACAACTTCTAGGCATGTCAGTGGCCCTGAACCCCAGTCTCTGTGTGCTCTGCTCCAGAAGGTCACTACTTTCTGGCTCCACTTGGCTCAGAAGGTGCCTTTAGGCAGAAAGCCAGAGTGACACTGAAGCTCCCTCATGTGTGTCCTTCTGCAGGGGTCACAGCCTTGTGGTGTCATCCACGCTTGAACACATTTGCTTCATATAATTTGTCCAGTTTTCTAGTCATTTATGGGGGAAAGGTAAGTCTTATGGTGGGGACAGGGTCCCAGTTGAGCTCCTGTTTCAGCCTTGCAAGTGCATCAGTGTTTCTCTATGCTCAACCACATGAGCCATTCCCAGGACATCTGTCCCATGCTCAGAATGCATGTTCTGGACTCTGTACATGCTTGTCCCTGAACCCCAGAACACTGAACATCCCCATCCCCATGCACAGACACATGTGTTCACTGAAAGGTTATGGAGCCAAAGATAAAAGATTATGGCCTGAGGCGAAAGGAAAATGGAGGCCCTTAGCTGGGGGTTGTGGCAGGTGCCCATAGTCCCAGCTACTCGGGAGCTGAGGCAAGAGAATTGCATAAACCCAAGAGTTCGAGGTTGCTGTGAGCTGTGATCCCACAGCACTCTACCCAGGGTGGCATAGTGAGACTCTGTCTTAAAAAAAAAAAAAAAAAAATGTTGGCCCAGTTTGTGCAATTAAAATGGCTTTATTCCACCTGGGTGCAGGTGGAGTAGGATTTCCAATCCACAAGTGAGTAATGGCAAATGGGGGTTTTAAAGGTCAGGAAGGTGAGGGTCAGGACATTCCCTTTCCTGGGTGGACATCTGTTGTAAGGGTGGGGGTTGGCCCGTTTACCTTTCTTAGACGGGCCAGCCGGTGGGGTAGGGTAGAGGATTGACCCATCCACCTTTCTAAGGTGGGACATTCGGTGGGAGAGGGTAGGGGGTTGATTCTTTTAGACCGGTCCACCCTATTTGGGTGGGGTTTGACCCTATCACTTACCTTCAGCTTCCACTTAGACTCCCAAGCTGTCTTCCCTGGCCCTTATACTGTGTAGGGCTCAAGTGCGCGTTCCCGTACCTCCCAGCACCCTGACGCAACTTGTCTGTGCACCTCCCCATCCAGCTAAGACCTCTGCATAGGGATGCGCGGCCCTTGCTCCCTGCCACATCCTGGCCCTTTACCTGGACCTGGAATGCCTCCACTAATGTATGCTGAAGAGATAAGAGAAGCAGTACAAAAAAAGAAAAAAGAAAAAGAAGGGAAGCAGCATCCGTGCACACAAGTGTGCACACACGTGCACTCCACACACGGGCTTAGCGCAGTCTGCAGATGGTGCCCAGTGTGCCTGTGGCAGAACTTCAGGATGGTGCTATACTCGGGCCTCTGACTGGGAATCCATGTCTCAGATGCTGCTCTGGGGGTAGGGCACAATAGCCCCTGGGCCTTGGTGCCCCAGGCTCCTACCCTGTCCCTCCCCTCAGCTCCCACCAGCTGCTCATGGGACACTGTGTACATGCCCTTATCTCCCTGAGCCAAGGCCCTGGCAGGGTGTCACATGCAGGGGTACACTGTGTGTTTATTCCTTGGGACTTCCCTGAAACAGAGGCCCCTCCCCAGGAGGCCTGTTGGCTGTGAGCCTGTGGCCAGGCCCTGCTCTGAGGAGGTGTCCTGCGAAGGGCCTCACGAGACAGGGGGTAGTGCCAGAAAAGGCCAGAGGGGCATCAGGCTGGGGGGCCCTGAAAAGCACACTGCTTCATCCTTCCCCAAAGGCTGAGGGAGCTGAGAGGCCGAAGACAGAGGCTGACAAATCCAGCTTCTCAGAAACACTGACCAGGGATTTAGGAACAGAATTTATGTCGCAGGCTGCTGAGAAACCCAGGGGTTAAACCCCATGGGAAATTTGCCTCGGGATAAGATTTATAGACAACATGGAGGTTCTGTTGACCTACGGGCAGGATTTACATTAAGTCAGTGAAAGCAGAACTCACAGAAGCATTCCAGGAACTGGGGTTAATGAAAAGATCAAAGTCAACCTGGTAGATTATCATCCAAGATGGAGCTTCAGCCTCGGCCTTCCCTCTGAGAAGAAGGCTTAGTCTGGCAAAGCTACCTCTCCCTCTCCTATGTCCAGTCGGCCCATGCTGGGTCAGCCCTTCCTCTCTGCCTGCTCTCTCAGAGTCCCGCTGCGTTCCCTGCCCTCACTTGATCTGGGTCTGAACTGTGGACTCACAGCCTCTTACTTATCATCCAGCTATAGCCAGAATCATCTCTCTGCGGCCCAAAGCTGATCTAGAACTCCCCTGTTCAAAACCCCTCTGTCGTACCTCCTTCCCTCAGGACCAGTGCCAAAGGCATCTGGAACAGGGAGGAATGCAGAGTCCCAGGCCTGGCTTGGGGACCGGCTGGCTTCTCGCTGGTAATGGTGTGGGTGCTCTGGACAGTGCCTGGTGTCAGCTGGAGAGGCAGGGAAAGGTCTAGCATCGAGGGGTGGCCCTATCCCCCACTGGGTACAAGGAGACCCTGGAAGGGAAAGAGGAAGACAGCCCCCTCACTTCCCTCCCCTTGGCTCCCCAACCCATCTCCAGCTCTGCCTCACCTGGCCCAGCGCTGGAATGTTCTGGGCCCGGTGCTGTCTACCCTGGAGCTCAGCCTCTACTGTCCAGTATTCTGTCACCTCTTCTGTGACGGCTCCTGGACCACAGCTGCATGGGTCTCCCTGGGCTGTTCCTGATGACCCAGAAGCTTCAGTTGCCTGACTTCCCCACCTTTCAGAGAGTCCCCAGGAAGTGTAGGGACTTGGATCATTTACAGCTGCCTTCCACCCACCCTTCCTGGCTCCGGGAAGCTCTCATTGTGCTGTCTCCCAGCAGAGCTTCCGCCCACCTTTCCCAGCACCCATGGCTCAGGCTTGTAGCCCAGGCTGAGGTGATGCTCCAGGAGGGACCAGTGGGTGGTATTTGCCCCTGGGTGGCAGCAAGGTAAGGGAGAGGGTGTGTCCCAGGCAGTCTGCATCCAGGTGTCTTGGCTATGGTCCTGTCTGTTTCCCCAGTTTTCCTTTGGATTTTTAGAACTGCTTTTCTGCCTAAATTAGCCAGAGAGTTTTCTGTTACTTGCAATCCAGAACCCTGACTGCATTCATGCAGATGTGCAGAGCTGAAAATGAGCTGAGTCCCCGCACCCGGCGCAATGCCCTGAATGAGATAGGAGCCTGGGAAGGTAGCCCCCTCCTTTCCCTCTTTCCCTTGGAAGGCATCCCTCTGACTCCAGGCTGGCATGCCCCTTCTGATGGCAAATTTCCCTGAAGAAACAGAATAGCTAAAAATGTCCCGTGACACAGGATTACTGATGTTAAGAGATTCCTGAGAAGCCCAGGCACCCTCTTCCCAAACTTAGCAGCTAAGCCACCAGCAAACGGGCCAAGCTAACCACCCCCACCCCATGTACACACACACATACCTGCACACACTGTGCACTTGCACACTGCAGGTGTGCACACAAGCGCGTCCACACGCACGCACCTGTCACTGCTGCTCCTTACCCAGTGAGGCCTCAGCTGCCACATGAGACTGACCCTGCCCAGTGTGGTGGCAGGCCCGCTTAGCACCTGAGGGCAGGGGTGCTGGGGACTGCCTTTGCTCCAGCACACCAGTCACAGGGCTGCAGCTGCCTTCCTTTGAGTCCCCACTCTCTGATCCTCTCTTCCCGCCCCTGCATGCCTCTCTGCCCTTGGGGTCCAACCCTTCTCCCCCCTCTTCCCTCCATCACTGCTTTGCTAGCAGTTCTGACACTTTCCTTCCTCCCCCTCCCCAGACGCAGTGTCTACAGAAAGACGCTCCTGGAGGACCACTCCCAGCAGCCAGGCTCTGTCTCCCCTGGTGAGTGAAGTGAGTGCACTGGTCGGAGGCGGAGGAGGAGATGAACCGGGAACAGGCACCATCACACTGAACTTTAGAAAGCTGTCAGGCTGGAAAATTCCCTGAGGTATTCCTAAGAGGGAAAATGCCCTCTGTGGGTCTCCTCGTGGGTGTGCCCAGGGTTTCCATATGATGACATTAGGATTATGCAACCTCGGCAGGAAATCTCCCAAGTGTGCTGCATTCCTAGTGCAACTCCTGTATCTACCAAACCTGAGGAAGGTGCTGACAGCTGTCTCCATGTAAATTACTCTTTTTATTTTGTAATGAGTATACCTCTTAATTTTTGAAATAAAAAAATTTTAACAATCTCTGTCAGTATGGACTTGCGATAGTCTGTTTTGTTCCATAAGTTCTTTATTTTGATGCTTGAATTGTCCTAGATTTGGCAGGTGGGAGCCCTCCATAGTCTGAAGGTTTGTGTCCCCTCAAAATTTTTATGTTGAAATCCTAACCCCTGGGTGGGCTCAATGGCTCACACCTGTAACCCTAGCCCACTGGAAGGCCAAGGCTGGTGGATCCCTTGAGCTCAGAAGTTCAAGATCAACCTGCACAAGAACAAGAACTTGTCTCTACTAAAAACAGAAAAACTATCCGGTGCAGTAGTACACACCTGTAGTTCCAGCTACACAGGAGGCTGAGGGAAGAGGATTACTTGAAAACCCAGAAGTTTGAGGTTGCTGTGAGCTATGATGTCACAGAACTCTACCCAAGGCACAGAGTGAGACTCTGTCAAAAGAAAAAAGAAAAGGAAGGAATGATGGAAGAAATTCTTCTTCTTCTTTTTTTTTCTTCTTCTTTTTAATTTATTTTATTTTATTTTTTGGCAGTTTTTGGCCAGGGCTGGGTTTGAACCTGCCACCTCTGGCATATGGGGCCGGCGCCCTACTCCTTTGAGCCACAGGCGCCGCCCATTTATTTTTATTTTAGTTTTATTTTTATTTATTTATTTATTTATTTATTTATTTATTTATTTATTATTGTTGAGGGTTCATTGAGAAACCCAGGTTCACAAGAAACCAGGTTACACTGATTGCATTTGTTAGGTAAAGTCCGTCTTGCAATCTTGTCTTGCCCCCAAAAGGTGTGGCACACCCCAAGGCCCCACCCCTCCCTCCTTTCCTCTCTCTGCTCTTCCTTTCCCCACCCCTCCCTCCTTCTTTCTCTCTCTGCTCTCCCCTTCCCCCACCCCCACCATGTCAGTAATTGTCCTCATATCAAAATTGAGTACATAGGATTCATGCTTCTTCATTCTTGTGATGTTTTACTAAGAATAATGTGTTCCACTTCCATCCAGGTTAATACAAAGGCTGTAAAGTCTCCACTTTTTTAATGGATGACTAGTATTCCATGGTGTACATATATCACAGCTTGTTAATCCATTCCTGGGTTGGTGAGCATTTAGCCTGTTTCCACATTTTGGAGATTATAAATTGAGCGACAATAAACAGTCTAGTGCAAGTGTCCTTATGATAAAAGGATTTTTTTCCTTCTGAGTAGATGCCCAGTAATGGGATCACAGGATCAAATGGGAGGTCTAGCCTGAGTTCTTTGAAGGAAGGAAGGAATTCTAATCCCCAAGGTGATGGTGTTAGGAGGTGAGAACTTTGGAAGATGATTGGGTCACAGAAGCAGAGCCCTCCTCATGGGATCGGTGCCATGTGAGAAGGACAGAAAGCCAGGTCCTCTCTTTCCATCATCACAGCCAGAAGGCCACATACATCCAGAAGAGGGTCCTCACCAGAACCTACCATGCTGGCCTTTGACCTCCGACTTCCAGCCTCTAGAATTGTGAGAGAGAAGTTTCTGTTGTTTATAAGTTATCTAATCCATGGTATTTTGTTAAAACAGCCCAAACAGACTAAGCCAGAGCCCATTCCAGGAGGTGGGCAGATGCAGGCAGACCCATAGGCCCCAGAGACCTGGAGGCAAACAAGAGGCTCTATGGCTTGGTGGATGCCACTTCCCAGGTCTGCTTGCTAAGTCCTGAAGAACAAGACTGGCCGTCAGGGAGGGGAGAGCAGGTGGAAGCCGAAAGCTGATGGTGCCCATTGGCCTGCAATCATCAGGCATTCAGGGGTGCCCCCCTGCCCAGATCTGACAGAACAGCAGGCTGGAGCCAGGGGCACTTCCACAAAGCAGAGATGGCTGAAGGTGTGTAGCATCTGCAGCTTCCACTGGATAGATTCATGTCTGCCCTGCGTCCTTCTCCTAGGGCAGGGGATGGAGGCAGGGTCAGGGTGTAGAAGGGGAAAAGTGGCCCCTCTCACCCCTCAGGCAGGCATGAGAGGAGTGGGGTCTACTCCCATACCACACCCCTGTACTCCCAACCCAAGTTCTGGGCTCCTGGGTCTAGTCCTGGTCTGGACCGGGCCTGGGGCTTGAGGTCACTGGGGCCCCATGCATCTGGCACCTGCTCCAGGGAGTCTCTTGCCTCTCTGTGCCTCAGTTTCTCCACCTGTGCCCTGAGGCACAGTTGTGGAGACATGGAGTTCTGGGTTCAGACCTAGGCCCTGCTGCCCCACTGTGGACCTCTGGGGAGGGTGGTCACCCCTCTGTCTTCCTCCATGGCTGATGTAAGGGGCTTCTAGTTACTCCTGGTGTGGAGGGCAGGTGCGGGGTGAGGGTGGAGGCACCCTGGGGTTGTGACACACCTGAGGGAGCAGAAACAGCAGAAAAGCCGGCTGGGGTGGCGGTTGTGAACACCAAGCAGATGGACAGAGGCAAGAGTCTCAGACAGGGGATTTTGTTGAGAACAGGTCCACAGACACTTCTGTGTCAGGTCACTGAGCCTGAGACCCTCGTGACAATGCTGTTCAGGGAGTGTGTTTTTTCTGCTTAATGGAGGAAAATTAAGAGCACTAGGAGGGGCTGGCTGTGGATGTCTCAGGTCCTGCAGGCTCCCCACATGGAGGGCGGGCCCCGTGCTCAGCACAGCTTGGCCTGGCTCCGCTCGGGGAGGGGGCCCCATCTCTGTTCTCTAGGGTGGACCTGGAAGCCCAGAGTAGGGAATAACAGGGTGGGAGGCCCTTGTGCCAGAGACATGTGACATGTGTAAACTTCAGGCGCCTGGAATCATCTGGAGGCCAGAGCTGGAAGTGGGGAAAAGGTTGCAGTGTCTGGCCAGCTGTGGGGCCGTGCGCCAGGACCAGCTGGGCCAGACAACCCTCAGGCCAGCCCTACCTGGCCGCCTGCCACCCGGGCAGGCTGTGCATACATGAGGACACGCCTGGCCAGCCTTGCAGCCTTCTGGGCGGGCAGCGTGGGGAGGGCGTGGAAGAAGGCCCCGCTGGGGCACCTCCCTCCTCCTGCCCGGATGGGCCTTCTTCAGGCCCCCTCCGTGGCTGTCTCCCAGAGGGGCTTTCTGGGGCCACTCCAGGGGTAGAGCAGAGCGGTTGTCTGAACAAAGACTCGGGGGTATGGGCCTCCCCGCAAGGCTCCTGGTAACTGCGCAGCCCTCCACCCCTGGGGGCAGAGGCTCTCAGAGGAGAGAAACCAAGGCACAAGGAGGGGTGTGGACAGTTTTCCTCCCTCAAACAGGTCCACTTTAGGCTGCAGCCAGGGGCCCATCCAGGGTGTCCAGAGGGCATCTGCTAACAAGGGAAAGAGGTCACTTGTGAGGCAGACCACAGTGACTTTTCTCTCTCTCTCTCTCTCTTTTTTTTTTTTTTTTGCAGTGTTTGGCTGGGGCCGGGTTTGAACCCACCACCTCCAGTATATGGGGCTGGCGCCCTACTCCTTTGAGCCACAGGTGCTGCCCATGACCTTTTTCCTCTTTACATCAGCTGAGATGTCCCTCAGCCAGGATAACAAAGCACAGCCATCACACGCGCCTGCTGGGGACACTCTGCCAGGCCTCAGTCGTTTCCTGAGTTCTGCTGAATTTGTTTCAACCAGCAGACATTTAACTGCTAAGCACTTTGCAGTGCCCAGGAGAGAGGAAGGCAGTCCTGCTACCCTCTGGAGTCTGACTACTACAGGTGACTCCTTTGCACACACAGGGTGGCCAAGCCTGGACGGGAGAGCAGTGAGGGCAGCGTTAAAGGGTGAGTAGATGCGACCAGAGAGCAGTGGCGGTGACAGAGCCAGCAGTAATAAAGGACCTGCTCACCAGGACAGCAGGGAGCTGAGGCCCAGAGGCAGGCAAGGACAGAGCCATGTCCACAGGGACCTGCAGGGAGTCTGCGTCTTTGTGAGAGGCAAGGTCACATCAACTCTGAATGCAGGCAGACTGGAGCTGAGGGAAAGGCCAGGGAGAAAATGCTCCCAGATAGAGATGCAAGTCATCTTTTTTTTTTTTTTTTTGAGACTGAGTGTCAAGTTGTCACCCTCTATGGAGTGATGTAGCGTCATAGCTCACAGCAACCTCAAACTCTTGGGCTTAAGCAATTCTCTTGCCTCAGCCTCCCAAGTAGCTGGGACTACAGGTGACTGCCACAACGCCTGGCTATTTTTTGGTTGTAGTTGTCATTGTTGTTTGGCAGGCCCGGGCTGGATTCAAACCCTCCAGCTCCGGTGTATGTGGCTGGCAGCCTAGCTGCTGAGCTACAAGCGCCAAGCCACCAAGTCATCTTTTAATTTAAAAAAAAAAAAAAAAAAGCTTCGGGCAGCGCCTGTGGCTCAGTGAGTAGGGCGCCAGCCCCATATACCGAGGGTGGCAGGTTTGAACCTGGCCTGGCCAAACTGCTCAAAAAATAGCTGGGCGTTGTCATGGGCACTTGTAGTTCCAGCTACTCAGGAGGCTGAAGCAAGAGAATCACCTAAGCCCAAGAGTTGGAGGTTGCTGTGAGCTGTGACATCAAGGCACTCTACCAAGGGCGACAAAGTGAGACGCTGTCTCAAAAGAAAAAAAAAGCTTCATTGAGGTTTATAATTCATACCCCACAAACTGCACGCACTCCAGGTGTACAGGTTGATGAGCTCTCACATGTGTTTACACCCCTGAAGCTGTCATCACAGTCAGATAATGGACATCTTCCTCACCCCCAAGGATCTTCTGTGGCCTTCATAGTCCCTATTTCCTTCCCCCTGCCCCTGCCCAGGGAGCCACCCTCTTTCTAGGTCACCAGAGATTAGTTTGCATTTCTGGAGTTTTATATAAACGTCATCATGTTGTATTTCTTCTTTTTTTGTCTGGTTTCTTTAATTCAGCACAGGTGTTTTGCAATCCATCTCTGTGTGGGTCAGTTTTCATTGTTTTTTTTTGTTTGTTTTTTTGGCTAGAGCTGGGTTTGAACCTGCCACCTCCGGCATATGGGGACAGTGCCCTACTCCTTTGAGCCACAGGCGCCACCCGAGTTTTCATTGTTTTATTGCTGAGCAGTGGTTCACTGTATTCAGCAGCTCTTGAGGGAGCCCTTGAAAACCGACCTCCCACAACCACAATGAAGACGAGCAGCCTGGCAGCCAGCGGGCGAGGGGGGCGGCAGAATGACCTTGTGGCCTCTTCAAACCTCAATCCCAAGAACTGTCATTTGACCTGTCTAGTGCTTCCTTAGAAAACCCTACTTGCAAGGCTGCCTTTATTTGACCTGACTCAGAGCTCACCCAGGACGGAAAGGGCACTGGTCAAAAAATGTTTGGAAGAAATTGGCTGATCTCACAGCTCCCTGTGGAGATGCACAGCAGCTAAGCAGAGACCATGCGGCTACCAAAAGGTTTACAAGGAAAAACTGAGCCACGAAAGCAGCACAGGTGCTTGGAAAGGCTCCAACATATTCCTAGAAACACAGGGGGCTATGCACATGTTCAGGAAAGGCCCAAGGAGGTCCCAGGAGCTCACCTCCGGCTGACCTTGCGGCTGAGCAGTGAGGAAGTGAAGGCTACGGCAGAGCAGCCAGCTGCCTGGAGGAGTGTGGGGGGGATGCCCCGGCAGAGCCTCTCAGCTAGGCCCGGGAGACTTAGACATTTAAGGAAATCTCTGTCTAATCAGTACCCAGTCACCATGGTAACTGAGTGGTGAGTCCAGTGTCCATGCACAACAGGGAATACAGACTTTACAGAATTGTCCAGAAAAACCACTAAACAAATAAAACTGCAGCAATAAACCCTGGGGAGGGGGAAGAATCTGATTTCCAGAGTAGACACATTATGCTGACTAAAATGTCCAGTTTTTAGCATAATTTACAAGATATGAAAAGAAACCTGAAAGTATGCCCCATATATGGGAGAGATTGGTCAAAAGTGTTCCTAGGGTAACCTGGGTGTGGGAAAATGTGTCTAAAGAACTGAAAGAAAAGTGTGAGAAGGAGGTCTCACTGTACTAGACGAGGTCTCACTGTATTAGACACGGCCAGCTTGCCCAGAGCTACCCACCCTCCAAGAGCTGGCTGCACGTGGCTGCCGGACTGGGGGTCGGGCAGTGGGGTGGGGGTGGGGGCAGCAGGTCAGCCTGGCCGCAGAGGAGGCGGTGGGTACAGACAGGGGTCAGTCCTGCCTGCTCCAGAGGCTAAGACTGAGGAGACGAGTCCGTCACTGTGTGTGAGGCAGGAAGTGGAAAGGTCCTGCTGTCTTTAGACAGCCAAGCCTGGGCCACACTCTGGAGATGGTCCAGAGACGGTGGGCTCTGTCACTGTGTGACATGTCAGTGAGCTCCGAGCCCTGGTGCCTCTTTGTGCAATGGTGATGCTGCCCTGCCTGGCAGGCTCTACCTTTCCCGGGCAGGCTGGAAGAGGGCACATCCTACGGTGTCTGCCCCAGGGGCATCCTGAATGGGGGCTACTGGTCTTAGGGCCCCCTGTGCTCTGGAGCCGAGATCCCAACCTGCGGGCCTGCAGGCTGTTTGCTTACTCTCATCACAACCAGCAAGAACAGGATGAAATGCTACGTGTGGGCGCCTGGCAACCCGGCCTTCGTGCCGGCCACCAGGCTGGCCCACGCTCCATCTGTAGTGATGGGGCAGGGAGTCGCTGCTTGCTCTGGGCTGCTGGACCAGTCCAAAGGCCAGGGAGTCTGTAGGTGTCCAGGTCAGCAGATAAGTGGGTCCCAACTCCTGCAGATAGCTCAATGTATTTATTTGCCTTTTCTGTTTTCGACAGACAAGGAAGGGTAAGGCCAGGGAAGGCCTGGGCTCCTAGGAGCTGCTGCAGAGAGACTGCCTCAGGCCAGGAAGCTGACCAGGCAAGGCCTTTACCTTGCACGGCTAGGCCTGTACACTGGACACCAGACCACTCACAGCACTCAGACTAGGAACATCCCCCCCGCCCCCCCTCCACTACTCAGGGAAAGGGAGCTGAGGAAGAAGCATGCTCACCCCCCAGTGAGCACTCTTGGACCCTGGATGTTGTGATGATTAAGTTAGGGGTTAACTGGACTTGATTACGGAATACCAAGAAACCCAGTAATTTCTTATTCTGGGATGTGTCTGTGACGGTGATTCCAGAGATCAGCACATGAATCTGAATGCACTACAATGTGGGTGGGCACCGTCTAATCTCTGGGCTCTGGAGATAATGAAAACAGAAAAGGCAAAAACATCAAGCTGTCTGCAGGAGCTGGGACCCACTTCATCTCCTGACCTGGACAACTACAGACTCCCCGGCCTTTGGACTCACACCAGCTGGCCCCCGGGTTCTCAGGCCTTTGGCCTTGGACTAAGAGTTGCACCAGAAACTTCTGTAGTTCTGAGATGTTTGGACTTTGGACTGTCAGCATCTCAGGGTCTCTACCTTGGCCGGCCATGGCAGGACTTCTCAGTCTCTGCCATGAGCTGATCCAACTCCTCTCACAAGTCCCCTTCTCATATTTCTTTATATCTGTGTTCATATTTATCATGGTTCTCCAGAGAAATAGAACCAATAGGACATGTACATGAGAGAGAGATTATGGCAATTGGCTCATGCAGTTACGGAAGTCAAGAAGTCCCACGACCTCCCGTCTGCTTCTTCATGTCAGCAGGCCTGAAAACTGGAGGGGGAGCAGTGTATGCTCTGGTCTGAAGGCCCAAGAACAAGCAGCCCCAGTGCCTGAGGGCAGGAGAAGAGGGGTTTTCAGCTCAAGAAGAAAGAGTGAATTCACCCTTCCTCTGTCTTTTTGTTCTACTCAGGCCCTCAAAAAATTGAAATGGATGCCCACCCACATGGGGAAGGATGGATCTAATTTACTCAATCTGCTGATTCTTCCCCCCTTCTCCCCCCACTCTCTTGCCCTGGTAGAGTGCCCTGGTGTCATAGCTCACAGCAACCTCAAACTCTTGGGCTCCAGCCAACCTCTTGTCTCAGCCTCCTGAGTAGCTGGGACTACAGACACCCACCACCACACCTGGCTAGTTTTTCTATTTTTAATAGAGACGGGGGTCTCACTCTTTTTTTTTATTTTTTTTTTAGAGACAGAGCTTCACTTTGTCACCCTTGGTAGACCTAAATAGCCACAGCATCACAGCTCACAGCAACCTCCAGCTCTCAGGCTTAGTTGATTCTCTTGCCTCAGCCTCCCGAGTAGCTGGGACTACAGGCGCCTGCCACAACCCCCAGCTATTTTTTGGTTGCAGTTTGGCTAGGGCTGGGTTTGAACCTGCCACCCTCAGTATATTGAGCGGGCGCCCTACTCACTGAGCCACAGGCACCACCCATGAGGTCTCACTCTTGATCAGGCTGGTCTCAAACTCCTGAGCTCAAGGGATCCACCCACCTCAGCCTCCCAGAGTGCTGGGATTATGGTGCCCAGCCTCAGTCTACTGATTCAGACACTGATCTCATCTACAAACACCCTCCCAGACACACCCTGTAATGGGATCTCACCTAGTATCTGGGTATCCCTTAGCCTCGTCGACTTAGCACCCATACACATCTCCTTAAACCAATGGCAAGGTCACAATTCACCAAACGTGACCTATCTATTCTGTGTACAAACAAAAATACACTTCCCCAGAAGAGAAAGTAATGTCCTCAGGTGACCTGTATTCTTCTGATATCCCACAACTTAAATAGTGTGATATAAAATCAGTGATGCTTTAATTTCAGTGCAAAGTCAATACTTCTTATGTTACATAATAAGGGAGTAAGAGAGGAACAAAAATAAGATACTTTCTTAACATACGTGTATAGACACACAAATGTATTCATACAAAATAAGAAGGAAACACTTATGACAACTGCAGTCCTCCCTTTGGTGACTGGCCATGTGGGATTGTGGCTCTGTAACAGCCTTTTCCCACCACCTGTTCCTCAGGGCCATTGCTGTTACCGGTAGGAAGCACCTCAGAGGGTCATGTGAGCCAAACCTTCATTCCTGCAGGGCCTGGGTCTTTAGTGGTCCTGCCTGGATTGGGTTGCTATGGTTTCTTATTGACCTTAGTCACAGCACATGGTGACACTGAGACAACCTAAGGGATCACTGGTATCCCAAACACTCCACCCCCACAGTGCAGTGTACCCTGATTTCCCTGGGAAGTCTGCATTGATCACCGTGGCCGACACCATAACTTTGCCTGTTGACCCTGAGGCATGAGGGGTCCAAAGTGGTTGTGTGGGTGTTGTAACTTCCAGTCCAATGGAATTATTGTGGCATCTCTCCCTCTGGAGTTAAGATGATTAGGCCACAGAGCAAGCACACAGCTGTGGGAACAGGAAGCCAAAATGTTGGTGGTGGCTAAGGTGATGGTGCCACTCCCATTCCGCTGTGGGAGAGAGCGCCACCATCTGGCTGCTGATGAGAGCCATCCAGAGGACCCCACCCAGCTCTCAAGGTAAGACCTCCCGGTGCCGTGAATGTGTCTTCAGAAGGATGCCCCATCGTTTTGTGAAGCCAGCTGCCCCAGGATGGCGTGGAATGTTGAGGCCAGTGAATTCCACGAGCGTTCATTGTCACACCTCTCTGACAGTGAAGTGAGTTCCTTGGTCAGAAGCAATGCCGTGTGGAATACCAAAGGAGGAGGGCGAGGCCTTCACTGCACCCCTGGGTGCTAGTTTGGGTAGAAGCATTGTGTGCAGCAAAGACAAATTCGTATCCAGAGTAAGGGTTTGTGCTGTTAAGAACAAAATGCTGCCCCGTCCATGATGGGAGTGGCCCAATGCACTCAACTTGCCCGGTAGCTGGCTGACCACGCCTGGTAGTGGTGCTGTGTTGGGCTCATTGTTGGTCTCTGCTGCTGGCTAATGGGGCGTCCAGCAGTGGCCATAGCCAGCCTGGCCCTGGTGAGTAGAGTTCCGTGTTGCTGAGCACACATGTGACCTCCAACCCAGCCACCATGGCTACTTTGCTCGTGAGCCCATTGGGCAATGACAGGAACGGCTGGAGAGAGAGGATGACTGGAGTCCACAGAAAAGGTTATCCCAGCCACCTAATCATTGAAGTTCTTCTCTGCTCAGATCATCCTTTGTTGAGTATTCACATGGGACAGAAACATCGTCACAGTTTTGCCTGTTCAGAGAGGTTTTACCTCTTCCCTAAATTTCTTTGTCATCACAGTTTTAGCCAGGTGTCATCCCTCAACCACTCAGGTGGCTGAGGCAAGAGGATCACTGGAGCCTAGGATTTCAAGGTCAACGTAGGCAACATAGCAAGACCCTGTCTCTATTCTAACAATAAATTCTAATCATGTTCCTTCCAAGTCCCTGATGGTCTAGCCCAGTGGTTCTCAACTTTCCTAATGCCGCAACTCTTTAATACAGTTAAAAGGGGTAGAAACCCACAGGTTGAGAACCGCTGGTTTAGCCAAACTACTTCCTACAGTCGGTGAATGGTGTATAATCATGGGTCTGGCCACTTCCCTTCCAAGCAAAGTGAGTGACCAGGTAGGTATGCTGCTCAAAGTTCTGCCTCCTGGAATGACTTCCCTTCACCGCTGTCCTTCAGGAATGACCCAGACAGGGGCTGCAGGGACTAGAGGTGCTTCCACAACACCCAGCTGATGGGTCACTTCATGTAACTTACTTGTGCCTGTAGGGCCTTCTCCAGCCCAGTCAAGCACACAGCAGGTCCCCTTGATGATAAAGTATTGACATGCACACCCAACTCTACGGGTCAGTGGGTTAGAGAGCACCCAGTTCATTATGGGTATTCCAGTCACATGGTTAACTTGGTGGCCCATAGTCAAGTGTACAGTTTCTATTAAGGTCTAGTAGCAGTCCAAGACCTGTCCCTCAGTAGAATAGTTATCTGCAGAAGATGGCAGGGCCTTGCTTCAAAATCCTGAGGGCCTGCCCTGCAGCTCACCCACAGGGCCCTGACAAAGTCTCCACACAGCACCCCAATCTGCCACCCGTACCTCGAGCACAGTGAAGCCGTGTTGCATTATATGGTCTAAGGCACAGAGTGGCTTTCAGGGCAGCCTGGACCTGGTGCATAGATCCTTCCTGCTGTGGGCTCTGCTAGTAACTTCCCATCACTTGGGAGATGGGCTGGAGTCACACAGCCAGGTGAAGGGAGTGCTGCCTCCACATCTGAACACACCCTGGCACTGCACCTCTTTCTTAGCTGGAGGAGAGGCCAGATGCAACACGTAACTTCACCCGAGGAGGGCAGTCAGGACCAGCGTACACCACTGGACCCCAAGACGTTTCAATGACACAAAAGGTCCCTGAATTTTTTTTTTTTTTTTTTTTTTAGACAGTCTCACTATGTTGCCCTTGGTAGAGTGCTATGACATCACAGCTCACAGCAACCTCAGACTCTTGGGCTTAAGCGATTCTCTTGCCTCAGCCTCCCAAGTAGCAAGACCACAGGCATCCACCACAATGCCTGCCTATTTTTTGGTTGTAGTTGTCATTGTTGTTTGGCAGGGCCAGGCTGGATTTGAACCCGCCAGCTCTAGTGTATGTGACTGTCACCCTAGCTGCTGAGCTACAGGCACTGACCCAAAAAGGTCCCCGAATTTTTGTCAGATTTATTCCCCACCCTCTTAAACACAGATTTTTTTTTTTTTTTTTTTTTTGTAGAGCGTAGAGGCAGAGTCTCACTTTGTCGCCTTCGGTGGAGTGCTGTGGTGTCACAGCTCACAGCAATCTCCAGTTCTTGGGCTTAAGTGATTCTCTTGCCTCAGCCTCCCGAGTAGCTGACAGGCACCTGCCACAACACCCAGCTATTTTGTGTTTTTGTTTGCAGTTTGGCTGGTGCTGGGTTCAAACCCACCACCCTCGGCATATGGGGCCGGTGCCCTACTCACTGAGCCATAGGCACCGCCCCCAGATGTCTTACCATTAAGTCCGGAGAGGTTGCTTCACACTCACTGGGTCCAATCAGCATAATGTCATTAATGTGCTGGGCCAAGTGTGACAGTTTGCATCTCATGAGCCCTCAAAGGTGGCACTATCCCTACAGTCCCTCCAGGGATGAGGTGCTGCTTTTGATAGACTCTTTTCCTGGGTGGGGGCCGTTCTAGTGGCTTCTGCTTGGCCTTTCCCATGGTAACAGCCCCAACTCCACAGCTCAGGGGACCAGGGTGGGGATTCCGCCTTTTCCTATTGTGCGTTCTGGAACCAAGGACGGGTTTAGGGACCCACTGGGCTCTTTGTGAGATAGCCCTGGGCAAACATTCGATTGATGACCCCACCCTCACGTCCTGACGCTGACTGGAGGCCTACAGTGTCATTTCAGTCTTCTGGAATGAGGGTCAGCTGAGAGCCAGTGTCCAGTGGTCCCAAAAGGTCTGGTTATTCCATTTTCCCAACACACGGTTAGGAAAAGGGGAAAAAGCCATGGATCCCTTTAGGGAAGGCTGGGAGACAGATTAACGGTGTGTGACAGTTTTCTGGGTCCTTCTTTGAGGAGACTCGGACTCCCCTTCACTTCAGGGGTTCTGGGTCTGTGAACGGCTTAAGCCCAGGAATTGACTGGGGGGCATAACTCTGTTTTTATGACTCAAGTAAGATTTTTTTTTTTTAGACAGTTTCACTTTGTTGCCCTTGGTAGAGTGCTGCAGCGTCACAGCTCACAGCAACCTCCAGCTCTTGGGCTTAGGCGATTCTCTTGCCTCAGCGTCCCGAGTAGCTGGGACTACAAGCACGCACCACAACGCCCTGCTATTTTTCTGTTACAGTTGTCACTGTTGTTTTAGCTGGCTCAGGCCGGGTTTGAACTTGCCAGCCTGGGTGTATGTGGCTGGGGTGCCCTAACCACTGAGCCACTTTTCGCTTTTTTTTTGAGATAGGCTCTTGCTCTGTCAACCAGCCTAGAGTGCCATAGTGTTAGCCTAGCTCACAGCCACCTCAAACTCCTGGGCTCAAGTGATCGTCCGGCTTCAGCCTTAGGAGTAGCTGGTATTACAGGTGCCTGCCACAACACCCACCTTGTCTGTTTTTAGTAGAGATGGGATCTCCCTTTGCTCAGGTTGGTTTTGAACTCCTGAGCCCAAGGGATCCTCCCACCTCTGCCTCCCAGAGTGCCAGGATTACAGTGTGAGCCACTGTGCCTGGCCTGCTCTCTGTGCTTTTCTCTCCTCCCCTTCTGTGTAGTGGCTCACTGGTGACCGTCTGAACCATGACATCCCTGTGAGTTTTAAGCTTTTTGGGACGAGCAGGGATCATCCCCCTGCAGAAGAGGCTTCTCTTCCTAGCCTAGATAACAGGCCAATGGGAACTTGCAGCATTTTCTCATCCAACAATTTCCCTGATCAGCCGTTGAGTACTAGACAAATGGTAAGTAAGACACAAATAAAGGAAAGAAAAAGTCCTCAAAGGTACAAGGGAGTAAAAAACAACTATCCAGTATTATTTTAGTTTTTTTTTTTTTTTTTTTTTTTTTTGAGAGTCTCACTTTGTTGCCCTCGGTAGAGGGCTGTGGCATCATAGCTCACAGCAACCTCAAACTCTTGGGATCAAAGCAATTCTCTTGCCTCAGCCTCCCTGGTAGCTGGACATATTGGCACCTGCCACAACTCCTGGCTATCTTTTTAGAACTTCTGAACTCAGGTGATCTACCCACTTCGGCCTCCCAGAGTGTTAGGATTACAGGCGTGAGCCACTGAGCCCGGCTATTTAACTTTAGTTCTTATCTTTTATGTTTTTCATAAAACATAAAAGGCATTTTTATGTTTTTGCAGGACAAAGAAACCAGTCACACAATGAATCAATAGCTAATCATGATGTAACCATGTAATAGCATGACCTTGAATGATTCCTGTATTTGTATGTGAGGTGATTGCCTTGGGCTCTGAACTGTTTTCTGAGTGTTTAACACTGTTTGAGGGTCCTGGGCAGTAGGAGGACAGAGGCATAAGCAGGGTTCAAAGCCTGCTTGTGCAACTGCCTGCGTGGCCTCTGGAGAGATGCAAATACTGCTGAGATTGGATGGCAATAATATACTGCTTCCCTCGCAGTAACGTTACGAGACCATGGGAATGAGGACTGCAGTGCACCTGGTCAGCAGTCCTACCAAGGCCTGGCCTGGCTGCTCCACAGGCATGGCCCACTTAGCCACCGCGACGCCTTCCCAACCAGGGCTTGCCATCCCTTGAACTACCTTTATGTGGGCCTTTCCTCTGAGAACTTCTGCTGAGAGGCCTTGACAGGTATCTGATCACAGCTCGGGGCAGGGAGAACTAGGAGGGGTCCCCCTGGAGAGATCAGGGATGGCTGTCACCTCCAGGGAAAAGCCAAGTTTTGAGATAGAAGAGCTAAGTGACAAAGGAGGAAAGAAAACCAGTAGCGCGTGGGAAGGCCGGGACAGAAGGAGCCCAGGGGGCAGGTAGAAAAACTCGTGGACAGGACACGTCATCCAGGGCCCCAGGCTTCCTGGATCGCCTGAATATTTTCAGGATAGCCTGAATACTCTCAGGATAGCTGTTTTAGAAACACTGATGAATTAAAACATTATATTTTCTTTTGAGACAAAGTGTTACTTTGCCCCCCTAAAGTGTTACTTTGCCCCCTCGGTAGAGTACCGTGGCATCATAGCTCACAGCAACCTCAAACTCGTGGGCTCAAGCGATCCTCCTGCCTCACCCTCCTTATAGTTGGGACTACAGGTGCCCACCACAGTGCCCGGCTATTTGTAGAGATGGGGTCTCGCTCTCACTCAGGCTGGTCTTGACCTCATGAGCTCAGGCAATCCATCCCTCTCGGCCTCTCAGAGTGCTAAGATCATAGGCGTGAGCTGCCGCACCCGGCCCCCTGACCTTTTCTATTTGAGACAGAGTCTTACTTTGTCACCTAGGCTAGAGTGCCATGGCATCATCACAGCTCACAGCAACCTCAGATTCCTGGGTTCAAGCAATTCTCCTGCCTCAGCCTCCAGAGTAGCTGGGACTGCAGGTGCCCGCCACCACGTCCAGCTAGTTTTTCTATTTTTTAGTAGACAGGGTCTTCCTCTTCCTCGGGCTGGTCTGAAACTCCTGAGCTCAAGCAATCCACCTGCCTTGGCCTTCCACCTTGCTAGGATTACAGGTGTGAGCCACTGCACCCTGCCTAAATTTCTAAACTATTTTGCTAGGCTTTTAAAAACTAAGAACACTAAGATTTTAGGTATGAAAGTATTGCTTTAGTGGTCAAATTTTGATGAAAACTGAAGTTATTCAGGGCTCCTTTACCTGAGTTGTTTCAGATACCTTTAAAGAGAAACTAACCCGAGAGAAGCAATCTAAGGGCCAGGACCACTCCAGCCTGGGCCACAGGGCAAGACTGTCTCTTAAAAAAAAAAAAATAGAGAAGAAAAGAAAACAAGGCAAAAGTGCTAGTAAGGAGATGCTTTTCTGTTGTAATATTTTAAGATCTCAAATTTTGTTTTACTGACTAATGAAAATACACAAACTGAATAAGAGGAAATGGCATATTATGAAATACATATAAAATTTAATCCCCTTTGGTTTAAAGTACATCTTTGATGATATAATTAAAAACAACAAACAAGACAAAATCAATTTCATAAAATTATAAAATAGCTATATGACCCATATCCCATAATATCTTATCTTAGAAAACTAGCAATTTAGTTCACATAGTTTATTAGAATATTTTAACCTAAGGCTGTTAACTATCAATCCTACTTATACAAACGACCTATTCTAGTTCCCTGAACCTAAAGATACCCGTGATTTTATTTGTTATAAAATTATACTTTTCAGTATTTTAACATATTTAAACATGTATACAAAACATTCCCCTGCCATGAAAATATATTCTCATAAATCCATGAATGTTTTTTGAATTGTTAACATAAAAGATAAAGCTGAAGGCTCTGAACAGGATAGAATAACAATCATTTCTTGTAACAGGAAGATCAGGAAGAACTTCATTTTGAGCTGTATCACTTGGTACACAACAATTACAACATGTGCGCACACTGTAAATACGTGTTCGTTCACTCTGTATGAGCGCATCTGACTGACAGTGGCATATACAACAGACAAGAATCGCGATAGTGTTATTCTTTTACTTCATTTGTTAAACAGTGCAGAAATCCAAATGGTAACATTCTCACTGACAAAGAGAATCTCTGTCATTTGAGAAGGTTTTGCTATGCTACAGCATGACTGTTTGTGTTTGGGAAAACAGAGAAAAAGGTTTTAAGTGGGTCCCACTAAGCACAGAATTCTATCTGCTTGGTATACATTATCAAAAATAACTTACCCTTTTGTCTAGAGAAAGTCTTTAAGGTAGATCTGACTGCATGCTTCACTATATGTACACAGACACCGTATTTATATATTATATATTTATATAAGACATGTATGTACACATTTACAGACAAGACCTTCAAAAATATATTGCACTTATATACACTGCAGCTTTATCTTGATTTCATACTGTAACCCATTTAAATTCTTCATAAGAAAGGCAGTTAATATGTCCAAGAAAGTTGCAAAGGAAGATTTCAATAACATGCCCTATTTTAGTAAACATTTATTGGAAGATGAGAGGCTAAGGGAGAAAAGACTCAGCCCTGTGCCCCTCAGGTGCTCCCACTAACCTGGGGCAGTGAGAGTTACAGAGTTCAGGCAAGGACACAATGTCCTTAAAGCCACACTCCTTGTTCCTTCTGAGTTCAATTAGTGAGCAGGCCCACCAATACTGCAGGGACAAGGCAGACCCCTTAGTATTTTGATAAATAAGGTATTAGGTATCCTAAAAGTTCCCAGAGACTCTGTTAAGGCTCTGGAACAAAGTTTTATCTTTACTCCTAAATATATCAGAAAATTCAAACACAATGCTATATGGGTTTCTCTGTCATCTGAAAAATGCCAATGTAATAACTTAAATGCTATTTCCAAGCCAAATGCAGCTCCATCTCCAACTCGAAAGGAAGCCCTTCCCTTGATGTCACCTGTTTGTACAGTGCCGACTGGGGAAGCCATGGCCAAACTGTACGATCTAGTAATACTTTCTAGAACTAGTGGGGGCTGCAGGTGTCTGGCCTCTAGATCTCTGTCAAGGTGAGCTTGTACGACCCCCCCACTTCTTCGATCTGTAGCTGGAAGGTGTCCTCATTGGAGTAATGCTTCACAATGTTGTCATCCATGTTCACCAGGATCCTGGAAAAGGACAGAAGATGAACTGACTTCACTCCTACCCAGCCCTGAATAGGAGCGAGATCTGTCAACTCTGCTGCTTAGCAGTAAGCTTTGACAACTGAGGCAAACTAAGTAAATCTCCCCAAGCCTCTATTTCTTCATCTATAAAATGGGAACAATAATAGTGCCTATCTTGTAAGATTGATGAGAAAAATAAATGAGGGAACTGAGTTAAGCACTCAGCATGTGGCACACGGTAAATAAAAATACTAGCTTAAGGCTGGGTGTGGCAGCTCATGCCTATAATCCTATCACTCTGGGAGGCTGAGGGGGGAGGATCCCTTGAGCTCCGGAGTTCCCGAGATCAGCTTCAGCAAAAGCAAGACCCTGTCTCTACTAAAAATAAAAAAAAATTAAAAACAGACAGGCATTGTGGTACAAGCCTGTAGTCCAACTACTTGGTAGGCCAAGGAGGCAGGAGGATCACTTTGAAGTTGCTGGGAGCTATGACACTACAGCCCTCTAGCCTGCACAACAGAGTGAGACTCTGCCTCTAAAAATACCAAAAAACACAACAACAAAAACCGAAAATACTAGCTTATGTATAGTTATTATTTCTCTAGTAAATGAGACTTTCTATAGCATAACAAAATAAACCTACATGAAACATTTCATTGGTCTAGCTTCAGAAAACAAAGGAATAAAATTAATTACATGGTCCAAAGCCACGTTTCCCTTACAAATTATCTCTTCTGGCAAGTTGTCCCAAATGTTTAAATGAACTACTATTAAGTTCATTTAGAAAATTCTAATCAGAATTTGTTGTAGAATTAAGCAAAAATTATTTTATGCTATCCCCTGCTTATCCATACCAAACAGCATAGACAAGTAAAATTTTTGGACAAAGAGCAATGTTATGGGACTTGAAGCTATGACCCAGGGTAGGATGGTACAGCAGAAAGCAAAAGGGGTTAGGGCAATCACAGCTGATCCTGAATTCTGACTCCACCGGTACAGCTACATGACCCTGGGATAAGTCTCTCCAGCTCTCTGTGCCTCAGCTGCTTTGGCTACGATACACAGTGAGCCCCACCTCAGGCAGATGACATGAAAACTAAAGGAAGTGACTCACGAGTGCCAGACCCAGAGCCTGGCGTAGGTTGGGGCTCACTGTGTGGGGCAGGATCCTGGTCGTCCCCCCTGCGTGTCATCCCCGTGCAGGGAGCCACTTGCTGCTGCCATGCAAGGGACAGCAAACAAAAACTTTCCCTGGAAAAACAATCCAAAAGATTTCTTCAAAAGCAGATCATTTGCATCTAAGAAATTTACTAAGAAAACCATATTAAGCATTCATGTTTCTATGTGTGGGTCTGGACTGGGCATGTTAAGCACTGTGCTGGCACTGAGGGGGAAGGGCATCACACTGGCATGGGGGGATGGCACTGTTCTGGCGTCAGGGGATGTCACAGGATGCAGTCACTGCTCACCCCTTTTTACACTTCTTGAATATCTTCCCAATCTTGTCATGGGGAACATCATATTTATCTGAGATCTGAAAGAGTAAACAAAGATAATTAAAAACACTTTTCACAGCTTTAAAAAGCAAACAACAAAAATAATCTTATACATGTGTGTGTGTGTGTGTGTGTGTATGTGTGTGTGTATAGTCACTTTCTGTTTTTCAAAAACACGCACACAGAGACATGGAAAAGACCCCTTCCATATCCCGAGAGGGCCCTCAGCCTCTCCTCAGTCCCAGCTGCTCCCTCTTTATAAGGAGCTGAGCGTGGTCCACATGACGCAGTGACACACAGTGATCCTGCATGAACTTTGGATGTCTTCCTTTCAGGGCTTCGAGGCTATTTGTAAAGAGAATGGGTGAATTACTCCAAGGACAGTCTATTAAATACTTTATTTGGGACTGTTGTCCAGACCATTCTCAAATTAGGGCCACTGCTTCACCTCAATCTGCACAGCAAAGGTTAAGGCAGTGCAGGGAAACGAGGCCTCCAAAGACTAAACTTCAGACCCCGGCCAATCTTTGAAAAATGTACATTTCAGACCCAACTGCATCTCTGTGCTCTTGCCAAGCACACCCTTTTTTCCTGTCTGTGTCACCAGATGATAATACTTTGAATATATGGAAACCTCAACCCCAGGGGATTCCTTGTGAGCTGTGGATAAGCTGTAATGGTCCAGCGGTGATTCTCCGTCTTTTTCACACTCTTTTCTCTCCCCATAACAAACAACTTCATAACACTTAAGGAATGACAAAGGGCCTTCAAAAGACAAGACAAACAGAAACTCTGAAGAAGTGCGGTGGGAATAGCAGTAGAGTTTGTGGCTTAGGCAGGCGGGACTTGCTGAGTGGCGCCTGTGGGCTCCAGGTACCCACTAGAGACCGAGAGCAACGCCCAAACCCATGTCCCCTCATCGCACTTTCTTCTTCATTGTACTTATTAGTACTTGAAAATGACTTATTAATTTCTGCCCTTACCTTACTGCCTGTCTCTTCCTAACTGGCAGGCAAACTCCACCTGGCACTGTGTCCCTCACTCTTGTGAGTCAGGAGCCTGCAACACGCCTGCACAAAGCGGGCCCTCAATCAAGTTCGTTAAATGACCCCAACACACTGTGGTTGTCAGGGGAGCCAGGGAGACATATTTCTAGCCAGTTATGTACACACTCTGAGCTAAAAAATTTCTAGGTCTCCAGGGGACTCAGTTGGTAAATATCAGGTTATGGTGCTGATTATTTGAATTCTCTTTTAAGGTAAAGGCAAAATGGAGAACCACACAGCATCCTTCCACGTCACTCCTCTCACTGATATCCTAAAACGGATTATGGGATCATTCACTCCAGCCCTGTGCTGGAGGATTTATGGCCATCACTGGTAACACCCCTAAATTTTCTCAGAGATGCTTTGAGTGAGGTCTTGACAGAAGTTCCGTCATTTCCTAGGATCCAAAGTTTCCAAGGCAGGCTGAGGAGCCACTGTTTTTAGGCATGAAGTTTTAACTGCTGTTAACTTCTAACTGGTTTGCTGAATGGCACTCTCCCTTTAATCAAGTATAGTAGAACCTCTGTAAGTCGAGCAGCTGAGGGACTGGAATGGACTGGTCAACATACGGAGGTGGGCAACGTAAGGAACGAGGCCTCTTGTATTGACAAGTACATGTGGTGCATGTCCCGTCTGTGAAATGAGGTCAACGTAAGGAGGTGGTCAGTGTAGGGAGGTGGTCAGCTATGGCAGCCGAACTGTACTTCAAAAGATTATTTTAGCTATTTGGCACTCTTTGAGATTCCATATGAATTTTAACATGGGTTTTTCTATTTCTGCTAACAAAAGTCATTGAGCTTTTAACTGTATAGCTTTTGGAATACAGCAGAACCTACGTAGTCAACCACCTCCTTAGGCCTATCAGTATAGTAGCCCTAGTTCCCTATGTTGACTACCTCTGCAGACTGTTGACCAGTCTGTTATAATTCCTTAGGTGGTCAACTTGCAGAGGTTCTACTGTATATAAGAATTAAACTATTTCAGAGGCCACAAGTCCATTCAATTCAGTGGGATAGACAGGACTGCAGTGGGACCAGACCCCAAATGAGGAGAGAACGTGGGATGCACCGTGACTCAGGGAAGGTATCAACAATTCCAGGAAAGATCCAAAGGAATCTGGATCTCATAAAATTTGTTTCAACAGACTCCTATGTAAGTTTATTTTCATTTTTTAAAGGTATTACAGAGTTGATTCTACTTACAGCTTCCATCAAGCCCTTTAAAGACGGGGTCTTGAGCATGAGGGCATCAAAGACTTCTTCTGACTCCTTTCGAACATAGAGCAGCACTAATCAATCCCCAACCAGGAAGGAGGAGGCAAAAAAAGAAAAATAGGATGTAGTTAATTCACATGAGCAAAACACAAAAACAGATCATGGGTGAGGATTAAAGTAAAAAACATTCACATCAAGGATGACAAACACAAACCAATATAAAATTTGTCTTAACAAACACAATTTCCAGCTTCTTTTAACTCTGCCTTAAGTCCAAGATGTTGGTCTGATAGAAGAAATCTCAAAAAAGTAGAACTAGACAAGATGTGTTGGAGCAGTTTATGCTTTTGATAGATTCAGAATTCACTTCTGATTTATAACTTCCCTCCAAGAACTGGAAACACAAACCTCTCTTTGGTTCTTCTATCCGGGTCAGCTTAGCTGGAGGTGGGACGGCAAAGTCGTCTTCCGTGCCATATGGCCCTCTTTTCAAGGTGGAGCTGCAGGTGGTCCAAAACACACCATTAGTGACATTTTAGGGCATGCCATCGAATTTTGGGTTTAAAATGACTTTCACTCTTTATCAGGTCCAGCTTCCTTATTTGTGGATGAAAAATCTGAGGCCCAAAGAAAGACACTGACTGTACCAGGGCTCCTGCACACTCGGCCACACTCTCACGCTACGTGATGCTGCCTGCTCCAGGATGGAGCGCCTCTGTACAGGAAAACTTCACAGAAAGGGGGCTCTGAAATAACCTTCTGGTAATAAAGGACAAGACATTTCAAAAAACAGCTATGTGTGAGCAGAAAAATGTGAGAGTGGAACTGAAGTAATAGCCCACCAGGAGGCAGATCCGGGATTGAGGTTGGCTCTATTGTGTGCATCTTGGTGGTTCAGTACTAAGGTTATGGATTTTACCTTGCAGCTAAGAGGGGATCTTGGAGAGTTTTGTGAGACAGAAAGCTGTGCCTAGAGTGTGTGACAAGATTGGAGGGACTCCCGGACCTACAAACAGAACTACCAGGTGGAGGACTTTGATGACAGTCAGATCACGGATTCTAAAGACTCACAATAGCATCAGTGGAAACACAGAAGGGAGAATGGACGGAGGAGGGCCTGAGAAGAGCTCGGCTCTGAGCACCCAGCCAACTGGCGCCTGTCACACAGGGTCTTCTGGCGAGTGGCAGGTGAGTGACAGGAGAGCCAGTTAATCATTCAAGGTAAAGGAGGATGTGCTGGGTTCTGAGCAGGAATCATCTCAGGTACAGGGTGGGCTCACAGGGCCCTGTCCACCTCAGCTCTTAGAAGGTGACAGGCACCAGCAAAGGTGCCTGCAGGTCTCATGTCAGAAACACTAAGAATTAATGAGGTGGTTGAGCCTGGATTTCACAGAGAAGGCACACTGGTAACACACGTGGGGTGAGTATCCTCATGATGAGGGAAAAGGGGGACTGAGAAATGAATGGTCCCCAAACCTCTGCTTTTCCCATCATGGTGTGCTTTCCGAAGGATAGATCAGTGTCGAGAGGAAAAGGAAGATTTGCCCTTCTTGAAAAACTCAGTGGTGGTGCCATCAGGAAGGACATGCAAGTAGGGTCCAAGCAAGCTGGCACGGGGAGCTCTGACCAACAAGGGGCAGGCCCAGACCCTCCACGTGGCTGAGGGTTGGAGCAGGAGCCAGCTGGCAAGGAAGGCAGAGCCACAGGGTGAGCAGACTGCCCAATGGGCACCTAGGGCCCCGGTCCAGGATTAGAACTGCCATTCTCTGCCAAAGGGAGCCAGGGCTCCTTGGACAAGAGGCTGATTCTAGAGCCGGGAAAGGGAGAACACAAATGCCGGACAGCAAGGAGGTGCTCAGAGCATGAGGGGCTGGGTCAGAGGAACCGGGAGCCAGCCTGGAGGGCTGCACTGACCAATGAGGGGTCATCAGAGCGTCCAAGTACATGATACTGACAGATGCCAACTTGCTGAATAAAACAGGAAACTGTGAGTCCATACTGACAGAAATAAATTAGGAAGTCCACTGAAAATCTGAAGGGGAATGAGGTATTTACAAAGCTATGATACATCTTTTCTGACAACACTTTTTTCTTTTTTGAGACAGAGTCTCACTATATCACCCTCAGTAGAGTGCTGTGGCATTACAGCTTACAGCAACCTCCAACTCTTCTTGGGCTTAAGTGATTTTCCTGCCTCAGCCATCTAAGTAGCTTGGACTACAGGTGCCCGCCACAACGCCCAGCTATTTTTTTGTTGTAGTTGTCATTGTTATTTGGCAGGCCCGGGCTGGGTTTGAACCCGCCAGCTCTGGTGTATGTGGCTGGTGCCCTATCCTCTGAGCTACAGGTGCTGAGCCAACAACACTTATTCACAGAAGAAAAAGCAACTCCCCTGTGGAAAAAAGCTGCAGACACCACCTTTATCAAGTGACTAAAGTTGACACCTTTAGTAACAGGATTGACTGGAACAGAGCCCCTCCCCCCACTGAGGAAGCCCTGAGGACACAGCACTGTCACCGTGACACCTCTGCCAGATGCAGAACCCAAACTGAGGAACAGTTTGCACACCCACTGGTTTGTAATCTTCAAAAGTATTTGCTCAGAAAAGTCAAGGAGAGGCTGAGACTGTTCCGGATTGTAGAAGATTAAAGAGTCAGGACAACTACCCACAACACATGTGATTCTAAACTGGATTCTTTTTTGCTATAAAGAACATTACTGAAACAAGTAGCAAAACTTCAGCAAGGTCTGTGGCCTGCATGGTAGTGATACATCCATGCACAAGTCCTGACTCTGACAGTGACGCAGGAGAACATCCTTGTTCGTGGGAAACATTTAGGAGCGATGGCTCATTAAGCTGGCAACTTATTCAATGGCTCAGGAAAAAAATGAGTTCTTTGTTCTGTACTTGTAGTTTTTCTGTAAGTTTGAGACTGTTTCAAAATCAAATGATTTTACTAAAACAAAACAAAAATCTTACCCTTCACCCTCCAACTCCTCTGAGGCAATGGGAAGGACCTAAGACCAAAGAAATAGATGCTTTTCAAATGTTTGACCACAAATGTATCATTCCTAAAAAAGAAATAATTTTGAATCTGACAATCCAGTACAAAATCCTTTAGCTTTATTTTTCAATAACCAGATTTGTACCAATCCTAAACTCCTCTAACTCTGGAGTTGGGCCAAATCAGTCCAAAGCCTGTCTGTGTCAACAGCCTTTACTGGAACAAAGCCACATCCATTTGTGCGTGAGCTGTTCACAACTGCTTTCACACAAGGACAGCAGAGCTGAGCAGCGGCACAGACACTGCATAGCCCATAGTTTGCAGAGCCAGAGTACCAGACCCTACTTGCCTGAGTATCTCCCATTAGAAACTGACGTATTGGCAATGGTGCCCTCAAGAACTCTGAAAAATCATTAGTCTTACAAATCTGTCTGCAAAGTGCATGGAAGACTGTCTTTTTCATATTTATTTGAGCTAAGCATAAAAAGCACACTCCTCCCCACTGAAATTCCTATCTCTGATAAGCTTTTGGCACAAATAAGGTGTGACTATATTTTAAATTTAGCTTTAGTTGCCAAGTCATGGTGTATACCCATGGCTGTACACACACAACTGTATACACATGGCTGTATATACACATGGCTGGCTATACACACATAGCTGTATACTATGGCTGTACACACAAGCCAGAGATGACTGCGTGGAGTCACAGAGGAGCCCGCCGATGCTATGCACGCCATCATGGCTCCCTAACCCAAGCATTTCCCACCTTAAATTCACAAGAATGCAAATTATGTTACTATTATTGACTTTTTTTTTTTTTTTTTTTTTTGAGACGGAGTCTTACTATGTCATCCTTGGTTGAGTGCTGTGGCATCAAAGTCACAGCAACCTCAAACTCCTGTGCTCAAGAGATTCTCTTGCCTCAGCCTTCCTTGTAGCTGGGACTACAGGCACCTGCCACAACACCTGGCTATTTTTTATTTTTTGTTTGTTTAGCAGGCTTGGGCCAGATTTAAACCCACAAGCCCTGGTGCATGTGGCTGGCGCCCTAACTGCTGAGCTACGAGCGCCAAGCTTACTATCTTTAGAATCTTTAAATGAGCTGGGATAGGAATGAATGAACACAAACAAGCAAGCTGACAGGTCTGGGACTGCATCTTAACTGACAATGCTTAATGCACTTTAATGCATGGGCATCACGTCATCCCGAGTGCTGACTAAATGGTTAAAGATCACTACATGCTGGCTTCTGGGTACCACGAATGATGCTGAAGAATGTCTTCTTGCTGTGCCCTGCTTCCCTATACCCTCTCCCCCCTGGGAGATTAGTCACCTACATGAGTGCCTCGCTGAAGGCTGGCAAAGTGCACGTCAGGAATGAAGAGAACAGGCTGAGTGTCGAGATCAAGAAAGGGTTTGAAAACCGTGATGTCCATGCGTTTGTGAGAAGGAAGCAGTGGCACTTTAACATCTGAAACTGAAAGAGAGGATAAGGAAGCCAAGGTCAACAGATTATCCATAAGGACTGGATGCAGGCCACAAAGTATTTGCCTCAATGTGTAAGAAATTTAAACTGCAGCACTCTGTAAGGTACGGGTCATGTTGTCTGGACTAAGAGAAAAAAAAAAAAAATCACAGTTCAATTTCTTTTCTTTTTTTTTCTTTTTTTTTCTTTTTCAGAACAGAGTCTCAATATGTTGCCCAGGCTGGTCTGGAACTCCTGGCGTCAAGGGATCCTGTCAGCTCTCCCTCCAAGTAGCTGGGAGGCAGAGGTGAGGTACAAGTCACTATGCCTGGCTTAAAAAAAATCAGTTTATGTGAATAAATTTATTGTATTTTTATTAAAAGCAAATGAACACATAAAAAGTCAAAAAAGAAAAGGGATCTTTAAAAATACACACAGACAAAAAATAATAATAATAAAAAATACACATAGACGTACACATGAATTTGTGACAGAGACAAACCATATTTAGTTTTCATTGGAAAGGCTAAAATTTGTAATCATATGAACATAACTTGGAAGGAATTTCACCTCAGCTGTCCTCTTTAGGTAACTTACATACTGGTAACGTGCCCAGTATGTAAGTACTGGTAATGAGCATACCAAAAACTCAACACTGAGATTAAGCACAAGCATGCCTATCTCATTTTTAATTTATTAAATTACAGACTCCGTCTTCCCCATAATCTGGCCCTGCAGTACTCAGTAATGAGGTCCCCAGCAGTCAGCTGCTCTCTGAGGCGACACTGAGCGTCTGCACTTTGATGCCAGCTGGAGAGTCCTGACTGAGGTGCCGCGGGGCAGATGTCTGCGAGGCAGACAGACGCTAAGCATGCTAGAAGCCCACGTACTGCAGGCGAAACCCTCAGGCACACAGCAGTGCTTTTTTCCCTTTAGGTACAGGATTTTTTGAATATGAATACTGGTCATATTAACAAAAAGAAAAAAAAAAGCTTTTCCTGGTACAATGTCCAACCAAATAACAGGCCCTACAGATTCCAAAAACATGAGGATATTGCACTATGCATAAGAAAATGATACCCACTGGGAACTGAGACATCCTGAATTCTCAAGGCCATTATTATTATCATTTTTTAAAGTCTAGACAGTCTCAATTATAACAGCCAAGGACCAGCAGCTTGAACTAGGACCAGCAGCAAGAAAGCTGAGCTCTGGGAACATCAAGGACCCTCTGGGAGCTCCCCAGGAAAACCACCCATCAGCCGTTCATCTGCTGTGTCTGGTGAAGGAGGCAATGCTACTATTTCAGGACAGTAAAAAACGCCCACAACTGTATCTTCTGCTTGCAAACTGCAGCCTCCATTGTGAACGGAAAAGGTCTCAGGTGTGATGGGAACGTTCTACTTACAGGCGTTCACCTGGGAGCTGGGGTCAGTACACTTGCCTTTTCTCTTGCTTTGCTTTCGTTCTTCATCCCTGATTTTCCGTTCGGCTCCCTGTAGGTAAGGCGAGATATGCTTCTGTTTATCTGATCCTCTTTGAGATATCTAATCTTACCCTGACCAATGGGGGAAAATCTCTCTTACCTTATTCATGGGGCTTATCATGACACTTCCCTAATAAGCCTATTTTTAAAAGTTACTTTTTTTTTTTTCTTGGTAGAGACAGAGTCTCACTTATCGCCCTTGGTAGAGTGCCATGGTGACACAGCTCACAGCAGCCTCCAACTCCTGGGCTTAGGCGATTCTCTGTAACATCTGCTTCCAGTTATAGCTATGATGAAGATTACTCTGATGAAAGAAAAAAAAATCTCCTAATGAGAAATAAGTGTCAATGAAATTCCTCTCTATTAGGAGGGACTAGGGACACAAACGACAGAAAGAGAAGCTGCCACTTTTCCATCGGCTAGAGAAGCAATTTCTGCTCCCGTTTTCTCTAAAAAAGTGCTAAATTGGTGCTTTTTCTATAATAAAAGAAAATTCCATTTATCTAACTAGTCAAGCAACTCATAGTAAAGCACTGATACAACTTTCTGTTCAGGAGAGAAAAATCATACAAATACCTCTGAAGGATAACACAAGATGTTTATTTTAATTTCTTATTGCAAACACAGACCAGATAAAATAAAGTCAAATGTGAGAGATTTAAGACCCTGCAGAGGGCAGTGAGTTGATAGGCACTAAATAACAGATGAGTCAAATCTCAAAGGACAAGATCAAGAAGGCAGGTGGCACACTCCAGAGAAGAGGCAGTGCAGGACAAACTAGAGCAGACAGCAGTCACAATCAGAAAGGGATGACACCAAAGTCATAACCAGTGCACAAGAATCATGGGTGTCGGGTCACGTGGGGTTTCATGCAGCTGAAAGGTTCAAGGACTTTGAAAATTAATTACACACAATACATACATATTTTCTTAGCATGTAGGATTTTCTATCAACCTGTAATAACTCTGAGATTAAAAACAAGGGAAGAAAACCTGCTTTATAATTTCACCTTAAAGCCCTGCTATTATACAATGCTTATTACCTCTTCTATATGCCGTAAGGGCAGAAAATGAGAGATTAGACCAGTAAATTTCATCTCCATGTAGATCTCTAGGATTACATACCAAAGGAGGTAGGAAAAAATAATATTTTTAAGGGTTTTACAAAGGAAGCCATAACTCACAAAGGCTGAGGGTATGGAGTTACTGACCCAGCCACACAAAGCACCCCTAGAGGCAGACACCTCACTGCCTAACCATGCCTCTGTGCGATGTTCTTCTACCAACTTTACAGAGCTTATACATTAGTGATGAGAACACTGTGACTGACTTGGGCCTGCACATTTAACACACTGTCCCAAACCTTCTATGTTCCTACTACACAGGATTTGAGTGAACAGACAGACGGCAGGAAGCAGCAACACCAGAATATGAAGTCATGTCACATCCCAAACCACATTCAATTTTGCAACTTGGAGGAAAGGCATTCTGCTCTACAGCATATACTAATACGTGGCTTTAAAGTACTCACATAGCAAAAAGAACTTTCTAAACTTTGCATAACCACTGATTGTTAAAGTAACTTTGGACAAATTATGAAACTTTTCCTGTGTTTTATTCTCTCAACCTGCTACTGACATTGGAAGTTCCCTCAAAAGAAAAATCTTTTTTATTTTATTTTATTTTTTTTTTTAATTTTTTTTTTTTTTTTTTTTGTAGAGACAGAGTCTCACTTTACCACCCTCGGTGGAGTGCCATGAAGTCACAGGACCCACAGCAACCTCCAGCTCTTGGGCTTCTGCGATTCTTCTGCCTCAGCCTCCCGAGCAGCTCAGACTACAGGCACACGCCACAACGCCCGGCTATTTTTTGGTTGCAGTTCGGCCGGGGCTGGGTTTGAACGTGCCACCCTCGGTATATGGGGCGGGCGCCCTACTCACTGAGCCACAGGCGCCACCCAAGAAAAATCTTAATATTAAAACCAAATTTGTTTAGGAGCATGAGTCAATACTGCCCCTTCCCTTCAATCCTGGCTGTACCATTCTTACCATCTGATATGGAAAACCCCAGTTGTGCTAAGTCATGTTGACATCCCCCAGCACAGCAACATTCAAAGTGTGATATGTGGACCAGTATTTTTTTTCATTCTTTAAAATTTCAGATTACTATGAGGGTATAAACCATTGGGTTACATAATTTACACAACATGGGCAAAAATCAGAGTTGTAGTTTTTCCTATACCCGCGTGTGTCACGTACCCATGGGGTTGTACCCATGGGTGGGAAACTACTAAACCCCTTCCCACCCCCATACCTCCCCTCCTTGAGTTTGAGATTTTCTCTCCTGTGGAAGCCCACGCTATTAAGTCTGAGAAAGGATATGCCAGAAACTGAGTAAGCATTTGGAAAGCAATTAGATAGAATAATTTTATGTCTACTGAAATAAAAAAATAATGAATCATTGGGACTTAAGAGTCTATATGACTATGTGCCATTTTGCTTTTCTAGCAGTTCATCTGAATTTTCACTGTATTTTACAGTTTATGCCAGATTAGAAATGGAAAATGTGGTCTTTCCCCATTGATAACTGAAGAGGTGCCCTGAGAGGTGACGGTACTGAACACAGAGGAAGTCCCTGATGCAGGAACTGCCCTCTGGTAAGCATCTTTTGACAGTGCCATCTCAGACAGTGTCCCACAGCTGGACCCTGGAGGTGGCACTGGTGTTCCGTGTTCCAAAGGCAGGGATCAACTGTTTGCCACCTGCTCTGATGAAAAACAGACATTTCTGCAGTTCAAAAAGTAAACTTAGGAATCCTAAAGAATGCCAAGGAAAATTAATACAAAGACATGGCAGTTTTTTAGAAACAGCAGATGTGAAAAAAAAAAATTTAATTGAACTATTAACTTTAATTTATCCCTACATTTGTAGAAAAAGAACATGGATGTTCAAAAGTTTCTCTTCAGGTTCTCTTTTGCCTGGAAAGAAGACTGCAGTAAGAGGGGAAGAAATCTGAGCCAGGCCAGCAATGCCCGCTCCCTGCCGGCCGTGACTCATCACCATGGCAGCTCCTAGGGCCTCCAATGATGCCCAACTCCTGATCTAGAGCCTCAAAACAGGTCATTTCCAAGGCAACAGGGAGTAAGGCCACTAATCAGCTGACTGGAAGACGGGGAGACTATCCTAGGTCATTCACGCACGCCCAAGGTAATCAGAGGGCTCTTCAAAACAGCAGAGGGAGCAGGAGAGTCAGAGAGATGTCAGAGAGAGAGTACACTGGGCAATGTGACGTGAGACTTGACCAGCCAATGTAGCTCTGAGATGGAAGGAGCCACAAGCTAAGGACTGTGGGCAGCCCTGGGAAGGTGGAGAAGGAAATGCAGCAGACTTCCCTCTAGAGCAGGGGTTCTCAACCTTCCTAATGCTGCGGCCCTTTCATACAGTTCCTAGGGTTGCGACCCACAGATTGAGAACTGCTGCTCTAGAGCCTTGGGAAGGATGCAACCTGTTCACTTTGATTTTAGCCCAGTGAGACCCATGTCAGACCTCTGACCTATATAGATTGTAAGGTAATAAATTAGTGTTATTTTAAGCCACCAAGTTTGGGGTAATTCGTTAACAATAGGAAACTAGTACACCCAGCCATAAAAACAAGTCCAATATTTTTGAGTAGGAAAAGTTAAAATCCTGTTCAGTCTTAGTTCAGTCTTAGTGGACCATTCACTCATCCACAGCTGCTTCCCAGTTCTCACAGCCGCCACTAGCTCCTGCCCTCAAAATACACTGGACTGTCCAGACTCTCCCTCCATCTGACCAGCTGAGCGCATCACCAATCATCATTCTTATCGTTACATGCTTACAGATTCTGCAACCTGTGTGCACAGTGCCCCACAAGACCCGCTCAGCAAAACATATTTACCAACCCTTCTGATCGTTCAGTTAAAATGTAATTTTTGATCTCTATTTAATGTATCTTTGCAAGGCTAAAGCAATAATTGCTCATTTAAAATAAACTGTTTTATACTAGCATCAATACTGTCATATTGATGTTAAATATCAGAGGCTCTTGTCTTTTTCTGTGAGGAAGAGTATGTCTCAAACCCTTTACTCTAAGCATCCCCACCCCGTCTCACCTTGTCACAGAAGACCTTTATCTGGCAGTAGGCCCGGTGCACTGGCTTGTTGCTGCGGTTGTTGTAACTGTAGGTGTCAATTTGAATGTTCAGAGGCAACCCCTTCACGCCCTTCTGAGAGGAGAAATCTGTGCTTAAGCAGTTCACAGAGATGAAAACCTGCAAAGGAAAGAGAAGGGACCATCAGCAACAGCACCAAAAGTCACCCCAGCATAGCCTGTGAAAATACCAATGTTCCTAATTACACAAATATCTTTTAAATAAGAAAATTTTAAAAAGAGATAATAAAGAGTATATTTTAAAATTACCTTAGGTCATAAGAATAATAGACCTTAAAAGGGAAGAACAGATGGCAACTCTGCACCTTTGTTTACTTTCCCTTCAGAATCTCTATTTAACATCGGCTGGGACTAGTTTAAGAGGTGGTGGTCATCTTCCCTGACGTCATTTTCCAAAGTTACGAACACTATAACTCTCTGTGCAGCTGACTCACAACTCAGGACAAACTCCTAGGAATTCACCTATATTTATTTTGATACCACCTCTAGGGTAACCTGTAGTACCCTCTATCCTAATATTTTATGAAACCAGTGTTCCTCTAATCCACACATTTTATGATTACAAAATTGTCCAATGATGTTCTCTCTCAATCCCTATTTATCCAGTTTAAAACGTCTTTAGCCTCCCAAGTAGCTAGGACTACAAGAGCCTACCACAACGTCCAGCTATTGTTAGAGATGGGGGTCTTGCTCTGGCTCAGGCTAGTCTCAAACTTGTGAGCTCAGGCACTCTACCAGCCTTGGCCTTCCAGAGTGCTAGGATTACAGGCGTAGCCACTGTGCCTGGCCATCCAGATTAAAATATCTTAATTTCCCCCCCAGCTTGCTCTTCTGGTTATAGAATCATATTGGACCCAGTCCTTAGGAAATAATTTATAATTTACAATAATTCCCATATCTCTTCTGGGTGGTGACCATCATCAACTTGAGTGCTTTTTACTATTTAAATACAATAGAAACTCCATACTTGACCTCCTCCCTACATAGACCACTTCCTTAAATTGACCTAATTTTCACAGACTAGACATACACCACACGTACTCAGTGCAGTAAGCCCAGTTCCTTATGTTGACTACATCCATGTATTAACCATTATCCATGTATTAACCAGTTTGTTACAGTCCCTTGGGTGGTCGACTTACAGAGGTTCCACTGTATATAGTTAGATGCTTCTTTACATGCCTGGGTTAAAACTAAGATGAAAGTGATAAGGTTTACTAATAGGCTGAGAATAAAACACTAACAAATGCACCCCTCATTCATAGATGTAGTCAAAACTTTCTCGGAGAACATCCTAAGTGTGTCTATTTCCACAAGGGCAAAGAAAAGCCCAATTCTTTCAGCAACAGAAATAGGTTCCGCTAGGCAATCACAAAACAATGCTGAAGAAAACTGACCACATGGGACTTTCAGACTGTCAACCTGTGGTTTAAAAGGTTGTTCTCTGTGTTCTCAAGCCACCACCTGTCCCTGAGAATTTTTTTTTTTTTTTGAGACAGTCTTATTTTGTCGCCCTCAGTAGAGTGCTGTCATAGTTCACAGCAACCTCCAACTCTTGGGCTTAAGCGATTCTCTTGCCTCAGCCTCCCAAGTAGCTGGGACTACAGATGCCTGCCACAATGCCCAGCTATTTTTAGAGATGAGGTCTCACTGTGACTCAGGCTGGAGCTCAGGGCAATCCACCCACCTCAGCCTCCCAGAGTGCTAGGATTATAGGTGTGAGCCACCGCGCCCGGCCCACCCCTGAGAATTTTGAAGGACCATTTCCGATGTAGCAGGTTAGCACCCCCTGCCCTCAAGTCAGTGCCTCCACAACACACAGAGAAGGTGGGAACCTCTCCAGGCAGATTCTCCTCTGACAGGGGGGAGATCAGGAGATCTCCATACCCTTTTCTCCACTCCCTATCTTGGGGTCCAAATCAATTATGCTTATCCTGCAATAAATTTTCTCAAAAGTTAAAATAAATTGTCACATGATTTTTCTTTCTTTCTTTCTATCTATCTTTCTTTCTTTCTTTCTTTTTATTGATAAATCATAGCTGTGTACATTAGTACAATCAAGGGGTACAATGTGCTGGTTTCATATACAATCTGAAATATTCTCATCAAACTGTTCAATGTAGCCTTCATGGCATTTTCTTAGTTATTGTATGTAGACATTTGTATTCTACCTTTAGTAAGTTTCGCCTGTACCCATTCTAAGATGCACCATAGGTGTGTCCCCACCCATTACCCTTCCTCCACTCTAACCTCCCCCCTCCCTTCCCCTTCCTTGGCCCTTTCCTCATAGTCTTGTGCTATAGTTGGGTTATAGCCTTCATGTGAAAGCTATAATTTAGCTTCATAGTAGGGCTGAGTACATTGGATCCATTCCTGAGATATCTTGCTAAGAAGAGTATGTTCCAGCTCCATCCATGTAAACATGAAAGAGGTAAAGTCTCCATCTTTCTTTAAGGCTGCATAGTATTCCATGGTATACATGTACCACAATTTGCTAGTCCATTCATGGGT
>CAUYPK010087853.1:0-21370 GCA_963574355.1 Loris lydekkerianus | reverse complement strand
ACTATACCACAAGACTATGAGGAAAGGACCAAGGAAGGGGAAGGGAGGGGGGAGGTTTGGGTGGAGGGAGGGTGATGGGTTGGGCCACATCTATGGTGCATATTTTTATCTATAATAAAAAAAAAAAAAAATAAATAAATAGAAAAAAATAAAAATAAAATTGCACACTATTTTAAATTGCAAAAAAAAAAAAAAAAAAAAAAAGAAATAGAAGCTATGAAATCATTGGTTTAGAGCAGTGTTTTTCAACCCTTTCTCTCTCTCTCTCTCTCTATCTCTTTTTATCTTTTTTTTTTTTGCAGATTTTGGCCAGGGGCTGGGTTTGAACCCACCACCTCCCGTATATGGGGCCAGCACCCTACCCCTCTGAGCCACAGGCGCCACCCTCAACCCTTTTTCTCCCACAGCACACTTGAACCTATAGTTAAATTTCACAGCTCATTTAAATTATGTTGATTAAAAGAAAAGGAGTTAAAAAAAAAAGAATATATTTACTGTGCTTTGAACTTCTTTTGAAAATAATTTAATTAATGATCTTTAAGAATTGGGGGGACACATCTAAGATCCGCTCATGGCACACAGTAGGCCACGGCACACCAATTAAAAATCACTACCTTAGGGAATAACCCTAAAAATGACATTTATCTGGAATCTTTTAGAAAACGATATATTCCAACTCTAGAGAATTTGGAAAATGGAAGAAAATATAGAGGCAAAGGGACAAAACAAAAACAATAAAAAGCAAACCTTCCTCTCTCCATCAAATTTGACATTAGGCCTTTCAGCCCTTCTCGTTTTTACAATAGATGCATCTCTCTCTGTCCTTTCAGTTTACAAAACTTGACTCATCTTTATATTCGCAGGGTTCCTTTGTAAGCTGCTCTTTTCCAAATAATGCAGGAAGTGAACATATTCTCATGTCTTTAAAAGCATTTTACAACACTATTTTTAATGGCCGCAGAGGATTCCAGGGCTTGAGATAACACATTTGGAGGCCGGTCTTTCAAGATTGCCATCAGTAACTTTTACTCCTCCTTAATATCTTTTTTCATAGTTAGAAAAAAACATGAAAGAAGTCACACATCAGTTTGTCTGTGTCATAAAGTGGTGAAAGGTCAAGGGCAGAAGAACCCTAGGACAACAGATTGTCCTTTCCAGTTGGGTCAGAGCTGAAGTGAAGCAACTGAGCACAGGTCTGTGCGGCAACTGGGCAGGAGGAGGGTCTGCCTGCATCTGTGGCAACCTGTTCCTGGGGGCACTGCCTCAACCACAGGGCTACTTGGTGACAATTCAGGAGTTGACAGCAACCCTCATATTGTATAGCTGCCACATGCGGGCCCTGTCCTGATTAATTGGGTTGTTTCATCTTAGACATTCTCCTGTCACAGAACATCCTGTGCTTGTCCCAGTGATAATGAGTTACCCCAGGGATAACCTCTTCAGAGCTCATAAATCTGTACTCTTAGAAGCCACCAGCACCTCTCTAAAGAGACAAAGCAAGGCAGCTGTGCATTAATAACATTTAGTATTATAGCATTTGTATCTGGAAGGGTAGGAAACGCTATACTTTAGCAATTAGCCCTTCTGTTTGTAGCATTAATGAATGAGATTAGAATTGGATTTAAGGATTTGTTAAATGACAGAGTCCAGTGACCTTAATTACTCTAATGCCTTTCCTAATCTTATCTGACCTATGTCAATGAAATGCATTTCTAGCACATAAAATGGTAAGGATTTTTTTTTTTTAAAATTAAATCATATACACATAGATCATGAATACATTTATGTGTATGTGGGGTACAATGTGTTGATTTTTTTTAATACAATTTAAGAATTATTATTTATAATGAGTAAACTATTGGTCAGATCTCTAATATAAAAAAATGAGAAATAATGGAACATAGACTAATTTATGCATAAATCTCCAAAAACAAAATTAAAGGTGCCCATAGTCAAAGACACTTAGCATCTCCTCTCAATTCTTTTCTGACTTTTAAATAAAAATTGCTTTCTTGCTCCCGAGTTGTGAAAGTTTTACCCATCTTGTGAAAACAATAGGTATTATAGAAGTTCACAAAGAGATAAACTAGAACCTCCCATCAGCCTGAACACCCAGGCGTAATCATCTTGACACTTTATGTACATCCTTCTGGGAAGTTTTTCTCTCTATGTATTTTCCTGATGTATAGAAATAGCGTCCTATTATACATATTATTTAATAGCATTTTGCTTTTCATGCTAACAATACACCCTGAGCTGGTATTGTTCCTTTCCCTACTGTCAGACCACAGGGACTTAATTGCTGTTGGTCCTTTTCACAGCAGCTGCCACCTCCCCAAATACTTGAGGTCTCTCCCCAAGACCTACTGCAGAAGAGAATGCAGCCTTCTGCCTCACTCACGGCCCCATGAAACCCAAGGCATGGACCATTTACTGCTAATTGAGTATAAAAACACAAGGATATAAAAATAAAACCCTTGGAAGGTTTATAAGACTCTCCTGGTTCCCTGGCTGGGTGGTGCTTCGGTGGCCTGAAAGCCAATTGTTTGTCATCTTTGATTCTGAAAAGAAAGCTCACAAACTCCCCCTCACTCAGGCCCTTTTCTGTGTTCAGTCTCTTTAGATCAATGATTCTCAAACCATCTGAGAACATTAAGCTGTTGTGTGTGTGTATGTGTTTTGCTTATTTTAAAGTATTCTTTTTTGCAGTACGATACACATGACATAAAATTTATCATTTTACCCATTTTAGGTATACAGTGCAGAGGCGTTGAGCACACTGTTGTGCAGCCACCAACACTGTCCATTTCTAGGACTTTTTCATTTTCCCAGTTGCTGCTGTGCTAGTTAATCACTAAGTCCCCATTCTCCTCAGCTCCCATCTCCGGCATCACCATTATACTTTCTGGCTTGAAGAATTTGACTGTTCTAGATACTGCACATAGATGGAATCACGCAGGATTTGTACTTTGGGTGCTGGCTTATTTCACTCAGCATAACAGCCTCAAAATTCATCCATGTTTTCCCACATTAGAATTTCCTTGCCTTTAAAGGTTGGATAATATTGTCTATCCCTCATCCACTGGCAAACAGCTGAGTTGCTCCCACCTTTTGGCTATAATGGCTATACTGCTATGAACCCCAGTGTCCAGATATTTGTCTGAGTCCTTGTTTCCAGTTCCCTTGGGTGTAAGCCCAGAAGTGCTAAGTCCCAGGGTAATCTATTTTTAAATTGTTGAGGAATCATCACACTTTCCCCCTCAGTGGCTGCTCTTGCTTATATTCTCATTAGTGATGCAAATGGGCTGCACCTTGTTCATGTCTTCTCCAACACTTGTTATTTGAGGGAGTTTTTTGATAATAGCTTTCTTAATGCATGTGAAGTAATATCTCATTGTGGATTGTATTCACATTTTCCCAATAATTAGTAATGGTGGCATCTTTACATGTTTTCATAAGCTATTTGCATACAGTAGTTTCTCCTTATCAGGGGAACGTTCCAAGATTCCCTATTATCTAAAACTGCAGATAATACCTAACGCAGTTGTTCTCAGTCAAAACATGTTTTTATTAATACGCCTCCCCCCCAAACAAATTTCTTACTTTTCTATCTAAACTAAGCATTTTATTATGTAGGAAACTATAGGTAACTAAAATTGTGAAAAGCAAAACTGCAAATATCTTTAATAGCATGTACAGCAGTATAGTATACTACTATTGTCTATTCAAGTCTTTTGCTTATTTTTCAATCAGGTTGGTTTCTTTTTTTGTTATTGTTGTTGTTTCTTTTATCTGTTTTGTTTTTAACTTCTCTTCCCTCACAGATTGATACTTGTATAAAATACAGCAAATTATTACCAGTGAATTACTAGATATGAAGATGAAGAACTTAAGATGATTCCAGAATGTCTGCTTCTAGATATAATGGAGTAAATAAGATTGATTCATTCTTCTACTTAAAGCAATTAGAAAACCAGAAAAATATATGTGGCAATGATTTCTAGGTTTTAGAGACTACAGACATGTGACCCTTCAGAAATAGTGCTATGGTTTAAAAGTATATACTCCTCCAAAATTCTTGTATTGGAACTTTAGCCCCAGTGTGATAATATCAAGGTTGGTGGCTTTAAGAGGTTATTAGTAACCTTATAAAGGGGCTGGAGAGACTAGGCAGGCCCTTTTTGCCCTCCATTTCTCCTTCCTTGGGAGGCTGCAGAGGTGATCGTCTCTGGCCTTTTTGCTCCTTTTGCCTTGTGAGACACTAAATGCTGTAAGCTTTACTCAGTCTGTGGTCTTTTTGTTATAGCCACACAAATAGACTAAGATAGATGAGGAATAAATAAGGTGAACCCTACTATTATCTCGGCTTTCTGGTGGGAGGCAGTGGAGAAGCACACCTTCAGGAGATGGTGCTGATCCCTGCTACTGTGACCACATGCTGGAATGAAGCCTGCCCCTACCCCTTCGTAAAGGCAAACAGCAAAAGCCATGCTCTCCAGAATGCAAATGAAAATTACCAGGTACGCAAAGATACAGGAAATGCAATCCATAAGGAGGAAAAGATTGAAAAAGGACATATAAAACATAAGGCCTGCTTCTTTTAATTATTAGATTTTAATGGACATAAAAACATTCTGTTAAATTCCTATAAAAGTTTCTAAGTGCTTTTTCCCAAGATTTGTATTATCACTTCTTGAATTGGTAACAATTCATAATTCATACCCTATCACCCAGTCCCTGCACCAAATAGTGTGTAACCTATTTGGATCATTAAAAAAAAAATTTTTTTTTTTTAACTCTCAGTAGATAGGTTTGAAATGACATTAGGACAAAAAAACAAACAAAACAAACAAACAAACAAAAACAACAACAACAACAACAAAAAAACAACAACCACATTTGAATGTATGGCCACGCAAGAATCCTGATGAGAGTCCCAAAGCATATCCTGAAGGGTATCTCCAGGGACTGGAGGACGACTCCCATCTCAGTGGACTGGCAGCACCATCACAGATGGCAGGGGAGCCCAGGAGGTCAAGGCCCAAGTTTTAGAGTGAAGGGTGGTAGGGAAATTTATGAGAGGCCTAATTAGCACAGTCATTTTAGATAAGCAGAGACACAAGGTTTTAAGTAAAACGCTCTGAGCCTAATTATTTCCTCTTTAGCATGGACTTCAGGACCTCAGAGGAAACGACACTAAATCATTCTGGAAATAGGTCCTCAGTTCACAAGATGTTGAGAACTAATTATTTAATGTGTTGAATGTCGTACATATTGTAACTACTAGGTATGGAGGCATGGTTCAAAGAGCTACCACTAGCCTCCTCCTCCTTTTAAGCAAATGTCCATAGACTGATTGTTCAAGAAGAGAAGAGAGTGTTTCGTGTCTTATTAATTAACAGCTGCTTTCCCTGGCACTCCTCGACATTGCTGTTCAGCCTTCCCAGGTTCAAAACTGTTTTATGTGATGAAGCTGGGTGGAGAAAAAAAAGAAAAAAGACAAATATGAATACAATAGGGATATTTCAATGTCACTAAGCACGTTCTATTTGTTAATTTCACTATGAATTCATTGCAATTCACCTATAAATGCTTTTTCTATTCCTTTTGTCATCTATAAAAAGGATATAATAATAATAGTACCCACTTTGTAAGGTTTAATGAGTTAATAAATGTAAATGTATTGGCTTATGTGGAGTGTTTAATAAAAACACATTAACACTCTATATCTGCATGTATACATCCATATATGTTTACTTATTTTTCACTTAATTCAAATCCACTCAAGAAACATACAGTATCGAGGGGATCAATTTTTTTCTGGCTGGTACACTTATTTTTATAACTTAAAAATAAATTCAATAGATTTGGGGAGTACAAGTGCTTTTTTAATAAACGAGTGAATTATATAGTGCTGAATTCAGGGTTTTTAATGTACCTGTCACCCAAATAGTATACACTGGTCTTTTAAATTCAAAGCTCTGGGTATGATTTTACAGAATGTAGAGCTGTTGAATTTAAGCTAGACATTTTTTATTATTTTCTGTGGCAAAAGACATCTCAGTAAGAGCAAGGAGTTGTGCTGAAACATGGGTGGCACAGACCAGCTGCGAAGGCTGGTTGCCTAACATCTACTTCATCATCTAGCAAAGACTCAGCATCCCTTTCTGCTTCTCTGCAGAGTCATTCGTATCCATGTCCTGTGGCTGGGCCATTTTTGTTATTGGTGAGAAAAGCAAGGACATGGCAGAGTACTAGGTAATGTCTGCCGTGGCTGGGTGTGACCATCTGAACCTGACAAGTGTTTGGAACAAGGGCGATGCATTCATAGGCCAAGTCCAAAGCTAAGGATGGTAAATAGTCCTTTTGTTTTTCCACTTAATGTTTACATAGCTTCATCCTGCTGTGCAAAATGGAGTCTCTCAGTGATTTCTAGGAGGTTCTAGAGTAGTGGTTCTCAACCTGTGGGTCGCGACCCCTTTTTTCCATTTGTAACGACGTGGCAATTAGGAAGGTTGAGAACCACTGTTCTAGAAGGTGTTCTTCCAGAACACAGGGAGAGCTACTCTGGACATAGGTATTCACATCTGAAGCTCTGCGTGAGGCCCTGGCCTGGTCCTAGACAACTAGAGAAAGTCTGCAGAGAGCACCTTTTCTGTTTCCCGTATGGGAGCCTTCTGTGTGTGGCTGTGTTTCTCTGTGGATTTCAGGGCTCCCTGTATGAACACAGAACTTCTCATAAGCTGATAAGTGGGTCCCTAGGCGTGAATACTCTAGTTACTTTTGGTGACAGTAAATAAAATTATTTTGAAATGGACCACAGGTCTTGTCTATAGAGAAAGGACTCTTTACTTATCTTTATGTTTGGTTAAATTTGCTTTCTGAAATGAGAATGGAATGAGATTGGAATGGAATGGAATGGAATGGCTTTCTGAAATGAGAATGAAATGAGAATTATTTTTGTCAAAAGACAATCATTTAGAAAGGTAGATGTGAACCCTTGTACTAAACCAGAAGTGGCAAAAAGTTAATAAGGTCTTTATTTTTTTGTTTTTCTATTTCCTAACTTTTCTCTTTGACATTCTTTAAATTGCTATTTTGACCACTTTTTAAAAAAAAAATTGATGTCTTCTCCCTACACATTCAGCCAATCTCTTGGCTTTGTGACAAAGACAACCCAATCTCTCTTTACAGCTCTGAGACTTCTTTTTTAAGTGATAATAAATCTTTATCATCTAAGCCATCTTGATTTGGTATTCTGTTCCTTGCATCTAAAAGCACAATGATCCCTTTCCCTCTAAATAATAAAGTACTGTGATTCTTTTTCCTCTAAAGCCAAGTCTGATCATGCTACTTTTATGCTCAGAAATCTTTAATAGTTCCCTATTCCCTACTAAAAAAAAAAAAAAAAAAAAAAAATCAAATTTATAATCTAGCATTTAAGGCTTTCATAAATTTTGTCCCAAACTACCTTTCATCTTTCCAAGCTTATTTCCCATTTGCTTGGTTTACATGGTGCCTTGCCTGAGTTAATACACCTTACAGCTGGGTCCAGGGACAGGGAAGAAGGCTACAGGTGAGTAGATCCTGCACCAAATCCCCCCCCCCCACACACACAGACTCTCTCCTCATCCCTATCCTGCCTCCAAAAATGGAATGTGGGAACTAGCGGGTATCAGCTCAATTTTTACCTAAAAATTTATTTCTGTTTGGGAGGCAGAGATTTCTTTAGAATATTCTTCTGTGTGTCAATGGTAGAAAAAAGAGCAAATTGAATGTTCCACAAATCAGGCTTGCCTTTGAGGATGTGGCTGCTGTATTCGGCCGTCCCAGAATAAACCCTGTAGTGTGGCAGCTCTTGTGGTACTGTGTGTCCCAGAGAGGGGAGGTGTTTCTTTGTCACCAGGAGGAATGTCCACAGAATGCTGAATCCCAAGACCACTTCTGTACCATTGGACAGCCGAAGGGATACAGCCAGCAAGCAGTGGGACATGCCAACCTCCATCTCAACTGCTGATTCCACTGCCATCTGAGAAGAACTCAGAGAGCTGTGTGTGATGCAAGCTCACATATTTCATTGATGCATTTCAGTAACATTAAAGTGAAGGGCTCTCCATTAAGAAAGAAAGTCAAAGCCCCAAGTCAAAGTCAAGAGTGATGGGTCATCCTCCTACAGAGACGTCCCCATGTGGGAAGCCTCACTTGGTTTCTAAATTCTCCAGTCACACTAAACATGGGAGTCAGCCAGTCAGACCTAGTCACCCTCTTGTGATACCAAGAGTGGGAGCCACACTCCTAAAGCATCTCTTTGGCCAGGTGGGAGCAAGGGCCTAAAGAATGCGACCAGAAATGATGCCAAGGGAAGAATTTCCACTCATTTCTTTGGTTGAAGAGATTCTGAAATTAAAGAATGTGATTTCTATTGACCACATAAAGTCTCCAGATTTGCAGTACACAATACTTGATGATCCCATCAATTCTGGGGCCTAAAAGACTCCCACACCTTCTCCTTAGCCAGAGTCTACACTTTCTTGGGAGACAGCAGCCCAAGATGTGCATGTGTACATGCAGCTTCAAGCTACAGAAGCTACAGAAGCTGTATTGAAAGGTCAGGTTGAAACTGATTCCACTTTCCACATCTAGAGCATTCCTAGCAGCCAAACAGTGAGAAGTAAAACCTGTCTGAACACATAGATATCTGCCTTGGAATGATCCTAAACCTCTCTCAAAACACCCCCCACCTCCAGCCATCTAGGCCAGATGTGCCTCCCTAGGTTCATAGAAATGTTAAGCTCTGAAATGTAAGAGCCAAATGTCCCCAACCCTGTACCAAGTTCAGGTCTTTCTGGAGTGAATTGGCCAAACAATGTGCCAAAAATCTCAGAAGACTGAAACTTCTCTGCTAGCAAAGAGATTTCTGGTGGTCTTGAGGATTCACTTTATGAAGCCCCAAAGATTGTTTGTGGAGATGTTTTAACAGCAGCCAGCAGAGAGTCAGCAAGGTCTTCCCATTGGAACAAGCATGGCAGACATGGGGCCCAGCACAGAGATGACTAGGATAATCCCAGGATTTCAGTGAATATTCCCATTTTTCTCTTTACCAGTTGAGGGTCCTATGAGCCCCACCAGGGAAGAAGTTTTAAAAGCCATTCCCCACGTATGGGTCCTGGTTGGGAACTTGAATTTGGGATGGTCCTTAATATCATTAAAACATCCATGTAAATGTCAACACAGAATCCAACTTTCAGATGATACCTTAAAAGATGAGAGGCTGGTGTGCCCTGAGGAGCTGGTGAATTATCTTTTAAGTTGCTCAGAGTTGCTGGTGGTTCAGCAGAAGATGGTCCTCTTGGGTTTGGTCGGCACCCTCAGCAGGAATGTGGCGTGGGCTTCAGATCATTCCTTCCCAGGTCTCAAGGTCCAGGCAGCAACAGGGGTTGGCAGATCCTTAGAGAACGAATCAGACTCCAGGTAAGGACTGAAAGCCAGCTCAGTCACAGCCACCATTACATCTCAAAGTTTCCAAAAACTTGATTAGCCTCAACACAGCCCCTGAAGTTTAACACAGCCTAGGGAAGGAGCCCTAGAATGAATCTGTGGCATTTAGTCAGATGTGTTCTCTCTCCTATGAACTTTCTGAAATCCTCCACCATGCATAGTCCAGTCACCAATGCTGGGCTGCTTCAGAGAACCTCAAATTCCCAAGATTTCATCCCACCCAGTAGGCCTAGTACCAAGTCTTGCTGCTGCTGCTTGTGTTACACTGTGCCATCGTGAGGCATGCAGGCTTGGGAAAATATACTTCATAGGCACTGCAGAAAAGTGGTACTAGAGAGACAACTTCTGAAAGTTGATTGATGTATGATGTCTTGAATGTACATTATGATATCTTGAATGTCTAACTTTGTAATGTCCATTTCTACCTGATACTACCATGACACTATCAAGATTGTGATTGACTCTGATGACAGCTGCCTTCTAGTTCTTTCACAAAAATTGTCATCAATGAATAACATGCCAGGAATGGGCACAAATACACGCAATACACAAAATCCTGAAATTTCCTGTCTGAACCCTGTTATTCCAAAGCCAACCCTCCAGTTCAATGAGAATAACCAGCCACTTCTCTCTCCAACTAGACAGCCCTTTGACCACCAGGAGACCCAGCATACTTCTTCACGGTGCTCCAGTGCGCCTGGTTGGCAGAGCAAGAGCAGATGTGCTTCCTGGTGAGTGTGTCAGTCTGGAGGCCTAGGGTGTGGGGGGAATAGCATCCCTTCATATTTAGAAATGGAGATCTGGAGGAATTCCTATCTGAGTTTTATCTATCTTCCACTATTCCATCTGAGAAGCCCAGCTAGACACTAATGTATTTTTCAGGGGGGAAGTCCTCAAACTATAGACATCCCAGGGGTCCTGGGCCTGGGTTTCTGCACATGTAGGAGATTATGGGCAAACAGGCTCCACAGAGACACTGGCATTGCATGGCATGAGAGGCTTAGGCTCGGCACAAGCTTGGGGCAGCCTTCTGGGTACAAGTCTACCCTTTCAAGATCTCCCCAAAGACATCACTGACCTTTCTCAAGCAAAAGCAGAAGATTAATAAGAAGTACCATAAAACAAAGAAGGAACTAAGTTCAGCATAGGGTGGGAATAGAAAGGAAATAATTCTTTTTTAAAATAATAAATTTTAGGCCGTCTGTTTCTCCACAAATGCGCTTCAGTACAGGCCTCTCTCCCATATCTACAGACCCACCTTCCCCTTCAAGATGCTGCTGCTGTCCTTCTGCTGAGAGAGTCCCCTTCCTGAACAGCCCCATTCTGCTCTGCCCGCCTGTCTCCCCTTTCTCCTGGGCCTACTCCAGAAGGTGGTTGGGGGAGACAAATCCAGTGAGGCCTCATGCTGAGCCCTGCCTGGTGTCAGGAGCGAGAGAGGTCAGGCCTCCTGAAGTTCTGGGGCTTTTTTCTCCCCTTTGTATTTTCTTCCCCAGTATGCCCTTCCCCTGCCCCTCTCCTTTCCTGTCCTTGTGGTCTTCAGAATTCCCAGGTGAATTTTATTATTGTGAGAGTGGAATAGATGCTAAACGTTATCCAGAACTTTTGTTTTTTTAACATTTTTAATGTTCTGTGGCTTCTTCCCTTTCTTCCTCTTCCCGTGCATACAGCGTTCAGAGCCACTGCTGCCATTCTACCTGGTACAGAACCACTCACTGGGGTTGTGATGTCAGAATGATAAAATACATTTTTTTCTTACAAAATTAAAAGACAGAAAGATAACTGTAGGCCTCTATCCAAAAATGGCTTACAGAGACTCTTTCTGGTCTCCCCAGAAAGACCAAATGTCATTTTCTTGGGAACTGGCACCTGACATTTAACGCTTTCTTCTCTTCTTTTCTTAGAATATACATCCTCTTATATTTCATCTTTCCTGTAAGTTGAAACTGTGTGAGTGTTGGACCTGAGTCTTATTTAACTTGGGATGCTCCACAGGGTTTTGCAAACATAGTCATTGAATGTTTAAGGTGAAAGTGAGGACTGTTGGGAAGGAACAATTCAAGCAAGCTTTTTCACAAGTTGGGACATGATACTCAATTTATGAAATTAGGGAAAAAATGTAGACTCGAGGAGGACATAATTCAAGCTATAAATAGCTTCAGGGTGACTAAGCAACAGGTGGAAGATGGGTTTATAGGAGATTACCTGCTGGTGAGGCCAAACAGTCAGAGGCCCAACAGCCAGAGGCCCCCATAAGGAAAGGGACGTTCACAAGAGGCGATGCGCAGACTCAGTGTGGTTTACGCAGGCTCAGAAAGCCCCACGTGTGGTTTACGCAGGCTCAGAAAGCCCCACGTCAGGGAAAGTGAAGAGTGGTGCTAACGACAGCCTTGCCCTGCCAGCTGTGCCTGGTAAGGCTGCAGAAACTTGGAATTTTAATAAAATCTTTCTCATAGTGTCGCTTGGGAAAAGCTGGAGGTTAAAACTTTATCAGATTCGGTGCCACCGTAAAAGAACTTTTTTTGTGGCATTCCTCAATTAGCTTCTTATTCAAAAGTAGCTGATTTCAGCCAGTCCCTGCTAGTTAAATGGGGGCTGAGAGGGAAGAGAAAATAGCATTTGTGTGTTTTTCAGAAAATATTTTGAGTACATGTCTAAGTCTTAATTTTGCAACCATGCTTCTTTTTAAGTTAGTATTTTCCACACTTTATTTTTATTTACATTAAGAATGAATCTTCTGAAGACCTGAAAGACCACAAGTATTGGCGAGGATGTGGAGGAAGGGAACATTTCTACACTGTTGGAAGGAAGGGAGAACAGCCATTCTGGAAAACAGTATGAAGGTTTCTCGAAAAATTAGTGATAGAATTACCACATGATCTAGACATCCCACTGCTGGATATATATCCAAAGGAAATAAAATTAGTACATTGAAAAGATAGATATCTGCAGTCTCATGTCCATTGTGGCATTATTCACAAGAGCCAAGATATGGAAATAACCTCAAATCAATAGGTAAACGGATGAAGAAAACGTGTTATGTGTATATATGTACACATGTACAATATATGTGTTTCTATATGATGGGATACTATTTATGTTAATAAAGAAGGAAATCCTGTCACATGTGACAGTATGGGGAAATCTAGAGAATATTACGCTAGGTGAAATAATCCAGACACAGGAAGACAATTACCCCACCATCTCACTTATGTATGGACTCTAAAAATGTCAAACTTATAGAAGTAGAGGGTAGACTGGAGGGTACCAGAGGCTGGGGCAGGTGGTGGACAGGAAAGGAAGGATGATGGTCAAGGTATGAAGTGCAGTTAGATAGAATAAGTTCTGGTGATCTATCGGATAGCATGGTGATGGCCATTAATAATAACATATATTTCAAAATTGCTGAAAGAGTAGATTTTGAATGTTCTTATCACAAAATAATGATAAGGGATATGATTATTAGCTTGATTTAATTATTTCTCAATGTATGCCTGTAACATTACATCATTGCATACAGTATATGCAATTATTATTTGTCAATTAAAAAGATAATAAAAATTTAAAAATGTTTCTATTAAGCTTGATTATGTACCACAATAACCATAGGCAAACAGGTACCATAAATCTGTGCCTTTTGAGATAGAAATGTCATTTTCAGGATTTTTAGCTTCAAAATGAAATGTGAATGATAAACTCTAAGATGTTGCTTCACCACATATAAGGCATAGACAATGTGCCAGGAATTTTGTCACGATTCTGAGCTTAGCACTCGTTTTTTGCTCAAGGGTGTACTCTTGCCTTAAATAAATCCAACCTAGAAAAATTTAGATTTGTAAGACAGAAAGGCTGGCAGAGTGATTATCTGCTAGAGAAAAGATCCTTTGCTATATCAATACTTTAAATAATAAAGAGTTTTAATATATTTTATTATAAAGTTTGAAAACACTTATTTCCCAGGAACTCCGGATTTGCTGGAAATGTGATAGACCTGTATCTCTTTAATGATCTAGTGCAGATCTGACATTTTCTGAAGCCAGTTAGAAGTAGGACAGATATCTAAGTCTGTGTGATGTGCTGTGTGGCCTGTGTGTCCAGAATAAGATGCTAAACAAGAGAATAACTGAATTCTTGTTCTAGCACTAATTTGCTGTGAATTGATTTTAAACCTCAAAAAACAAAATAATTTTATTTAGCTCACAGAGAAATCATATTAAGCCGCTTGTTCAATGTAAAGCAGTTTGGATTTCTGTAAGGAAAGAAACTATGATTGGGTTTAGCAGAATAGTGGATTATATATGGGTAAAATCTTATCATCAGAGCATATTGAAGCTTATTCTCTTAATCAGTCTGAATCCTTCATATTATATGTGCAAAACTACAGTGGGCTTCTTAATTGTATCCGCCAACGTTTCTTCCCCTCTTCCCCGGTCAGCCTTAAAAGATAAATCCATTTCCAATCAAGAGTGCCAAATGGTGAATGCATTATTGGAATCATTAATGCCAGGCCTTCTAAAACCTCTGAAGATTCTCCATTTATGTCACACTAAATAGATGCAAATTTTTCAGGTATGGTGAGTACCAGAAAAAAGCAAGTGAGGTTATCATATGAATGGAAAGGATGCTTTAGGTTTATTATTTCCATCAAGTAAAGTACATTGGATTTTTTTTTCTTTTTTGGTTCTGATTTGTTTTGCCTTGCCCGAGGGTAAGGTACAACAGAGAGTGGAACTATAAGTTCTGAAACAAAATCATGTATTGACAGACATACAATTTAAACAGCAATTTTGAGTTTGAATTAGTCTACCTAACATATAAACCATGTGGGTCTTTCACCTTTCTGTAGTCCAGCTTAATAAAAAAAGACAAAATTGTCTCTGGACTGAGATATAGCTTCCTGTTCTGTCTTTAACTCCAAATTTACTCAGATTTGGAATTTGCTGCAGTGGCACATATGGCAACATGTTTTGCCTTGAAAATATTAATCAATAAAATATTTTTGTTAAAAATAGATGTAGAGATTAGTGGTAGATGATTTCCATTCAGATTAGAATCTGAATGGAATTTATATGAGGATTCAGGGAGCTCTGAAGCTTAATAACACATTACAGAAATATTCAAGAATTAAAAACCTCATCAAATCCAGGAAAAACGTGTGGCCTTTAAGGATTATATATGTGTGTGTGTGTGTGTGTGTGTGTGTGTGTATTTTTATTTATTTATTTATTTTTTGACTGAAGAGAGAAGAATAAGTGACTAAGGTTGTAAATTTTCAGAGATTTCTGTTTTAAATGTTTTCTCCTTCAATGGGGAAGAGAATGCTATTCTGACCCGTGTCCACTGGAGAAAGTAGCCCAAACAGAAATACACATGATAGTTTCTCGATGGTCATACTGAAACCAAGGGATTAATGTGATCATGTTTACCCGCCTGCTTGCTCTTGGTCACTTGCTTTTTGTTGTAGATTTTTCCTTCTTTTTTTCCCATGAAGCTGAAGGCTGTGGTAGATGCAGTTCGTGTTCCTGAATGCTGAAACTTAATCTTCACTGAGTACTTTATAGATAACATTCGTAAGTCACTATGACAATGGTCACTTCTGTTGTTTTTCAAGAACATGGACCAAATCATTTGAGACCACCGACTCTTCAATGGGGCTGGTGCAAGTGTCCTAGAGATGGCCTTTTGATGTGGGAGGGCCAAAAGCTCTATCCTCAGATCATGCTAATGTGTGTCATTAAATACATGCACTTACGGGTAGGCATATATTTAATTCTTACTTTATTCTCAAAGAAAATGTATCAATTATTACTTTTTTAGTTTCCTATAAACACTGTGAATGGACCTTTTTGTTATTAGTACTTTAGCATTTCAGATTATTAATATTATCATCTTCAGACAAAAGGTAGATGGTAGTTAAGAACTTGTACACTGATGTCAAATAGATAGTAGTTTATGTCCCAATTCAACAGTTTACTAAATTTCTGACCTTGGAAATATTGCATAGGCTTTTAGAACCATAGTTTCATTTATCCCATTTTATCTACTGTCTTTTATGGATGTGGGGTTGGTCTTGAAAACTTGCTCACTAGCACTATCTTTTCCCACCCTCTCTTTATTGTCAAACCATAAAGAAGATGCTAACAATATAAAAGTCATACTATGAGAAATTTACCAAAATGAATAGAAGTGAAGCTATGGAGAGAAGTAACAAGAATAAGTATTTGTTAATCTTATATGGGGTGGTCATAAAGTTTGTGTGCAATTTGTGCAATTTAAAATAGTGTGCTCTTTAAAATTACACATGAACTTTATGGCCATCCTGTATATCTATAGACTTAAATACTTGTAAGTCTGTACTGTATAAAAAAGGTCTTTGGAGATATTAATCTGCTCATTCTTTAATGAACTTATAGTCTGAGTATTATTCATATTCTCCATTTTACAGGTAAAAAATATGACTCAGAGGATTGAGTGACTTTGGCCAAGATCATACAACTTGTAAGTCTCATGGCTGGAACTGTACCCAAGTCTTCTGAATCCAATTCCCTAGGGTAGCTATTGGTACAATGAGTGCCCATGAAATTCTTGCAAGATGGGAAAAACTTCAGGTGATTAACCGGGTTGGTTGCATTATGGGCCTCCCTCCTGCTGTGGACTTTGCTTTCTCATCGAGGATTATTATAGAAAGTTATCCAAGCCTTTTCACCAGCTTCAAAAATTCCTGGTTTTGTGATAGCTAATGGCTCCCACAAGGCTTCCTGCTGTATTGGGATTCTATGAATCTAGAACTCTAGATTCTACAGGGTCTAGAGTTTAAACAGCTTCTGTGGTGAGTGTGGTCTCTGCTGCCTGTGGTCTCATCCTGTTACTTGCCTAGGAGCTCCACAAGGACAGGGACATTTCTTCTTCATCCTTGCATTCCAGGGGCAGTCCAGAGCCCCACAAAACCAGGTGGGTTTGAGCTCCAGCTGACAGGCACTGTGGTGGTTGACATCTGTTAACATCACCAGCTAAGCTTCACTTTTGCTGCAGTAAACAGGCCAGATGTCAGTTGTTATAAGAAAACATCATCTGACACTTTTCATTTTCTTCACCCTGAAATTCAAGCCACTGACTTGGACAACATGAGAACAAAGCCTTGAACACTCTACATCTCTATTTAATCCTCCATGACTGATTGCCATTGCTACTCCTATTTTGTAGACCAGGGAGTTGGAACAGAGAGGTGAAGTGACTTGCTCAAGGTTACAGACAGCAAGTGGCAGCTCTGAGATGAAATAAACAAATTGGACTTCACAACTGCACTCTGAACAGTGTGACTTTGGGTAAAAGAAGGACCTTCTCAGGATCCCAGCATTTTCTTGTCAGTAAAAAAAATGGAGGAACAATTACTTCAATGGGTCATGAAGAAGAGTAATTGAGATAATACATGAAAAGCTCCTGACACTTGATAGGTGCCCAAGCTATCTCAGATCTCTCCCTTCCCTCGCATAACCTTGGACTGAAGAACATGCCTCTTGAGCAATTCTTTAGAAATATAAAGCTGAAATAAATCCAAGCCCTGCCAGAGCCAATGACAATAAAGCTGATTTGTTCAGATTTATTATTTTGTTTCAATAAGAAACCTGTCTCCAGTTTCCTCAGCAGCGTCACAGAGCCAACCCAAACTGAAAACACACGCAGAGATTGCAAACTAATGGATGAAACACCATAGACACCTCGGGAACCAGGAAATGCCTGCTTAAAATGACTTGCTTCTTAGCCAAGGAAGACTTGGGTGAAACAACAGCACCTCTGTGGCACGCAGTGGGGCTTCATGCTCCTGCAGGGAGTGGGAGCACAGGGCTGTGTTGCCAGCTGGCACTGGCTCTGGATGGACAAGATAGGCATGGCCGGCCTTCCAAGTTGAGAGTGATTGCTGGCAGTACACCGGGAGCGTGTCAAACGAAGGGAGTATTTTTTCAAAGGCCCATCGTCGTTTTTCTTTTTTTAAATGGTAGCCACGAAAAAGTTATGCAAACATTTCAGCTGTGGAATATTTAATCTGACGTTTGGCAGGGCTTCCTTGTTGATCCAAGATATGAAGCACCCAGTTTCTGTCTAGCAGTTGTTTCACTCCTTGCTCAGAAAAGATAAACTAGATACCATCGAACTTTCCTTCTCTTTAATTTTCATTGGGTCCCTACCTGGATCCATGCTTTATTCCCAAGCAATGGGATGACAGTTATGGACCACAAGGGCATCGGATGAATAGCTCATTTAACTGGTTGAGTAGATTTCATACTTTTTATTCATTTTTATTTTTTGGCCCTGCAAAACGTTTTGGGAGTCTCGTTGGTTGTGGTTTTCTGAAGGGCTTGGCAGTTCTTCTCTTTGGGTCTGGGGTTTCAGGGTTTCATGTACTCTCAGGGAAATAGTATCAGAATTGTTCCCCCATCATTCAGTTGTCATTGGTGTGGGAATCTTCCTCCCGCTAGCTGGGACACACATCCTACCCTGCTCGTTCTCTTCATCAGGATGCCGCCTTCCTTCTTTAACTATCTCACTGGCAGATTTGTCATCCTACCAGTAACCTGTGGTCTCCCTTTGACTATTGATCAAATGCTTTCTGACCCAACCAAGGCAAGGAGAACATGGCCATTTCTCAGTAAAGGCAAGGATTCAAAACACTAGTTAGTGGGCAGTTCTAATATACCCCTGTGAGGACACAACAGTGGTCAATGTTCCAAAGGGACAGGAGAACCTTTCTAAGCATTCCTCCACTGAAGCATTGAAACAGTTGCTTAACACAAACTAACATAATTCTGAATGGGCCAATCATGCATAGTCCAATGCATACTATTTATTCCTTCTCCTCCACTTCAATGCTCACCACACTGATTTAACGTCAGGTTGCTGTAACCTGGCCCCAGGTAATGGCCTAATTCTGCTTCACAGAAACACTGAACCAGTGCTTATCTTTTACAAAGGACGGGCGGGGGTGGGAGAGAAGAGAACCAAAAGGAAAAGGTTAAAAAAACAAAAGAACTCCCCTGAAAATGCTATCATAAACTGGAGACTGACAAATTTGGACGTTTCCTTTGTTCTGATTCAAGTTTCTGGCTCCCATTCCAAATAAAAATTTATCTTTGTTTCTAACGGAAAACTCAACAAACACAAACCTGAGCTTTAAAAGCCATGTCCCAGTTTGTCCTTTTATGGTTTTAGAGCTTGAGGGATTCAGTTCTGTGAGAAAGAAACTTCTTAACCTTAGAAAACCCTAGTAAAAGGAACAAAAAGATGCTTGAAGGCAGGAAAGTGCTATGAGAATGGGCCTTCCTAGTGTGAGTAACACACAGTTAGATATCTCAGTTAACAATGTGTATTATAAATATTTACATAATCCTGTCAATAGCAGTTTTTCCAAGATAGTGACAGACCATTTTTACTTTCTTCTTTATAATTTTTCTCTTTCTCTCCATCCCTCCCTCTCTTTCTTATAGTTTTGGACACTAAATATCTGTTTTGTATATAAATGAGAAAATGGCAATTAAAAATTCATTCTTCAAGGATTAAGTAGTGGCCCTCTGCTGGGAATGGCTAATTAGTCCTGAATGAGGTGATTCTGAGTGCCTTCACTGGACTGAGGCACTCCAGGTGGGGAGGCTCCTAGGCAGAGTTTCCCAGCTTCCCTTTTCCAAAAGGCTCAAACACTTTACCTATTTTCCCCAAGCCTTCCCCATGTAAAAAGATCTTAATATCATGTCCCTCTAATGAATTAATTACAGCTAAAGTTGTTGCAAACTAAATTCCATAAGCCAAGAATATTTCTTACAAATTGCTTCCTAAAGTTTTCTCAAAGTATTTCCCTTTCCCTAGTGTCTTCAAAGAAGATGGCAGGGTATTTTTGGTAAATAACCGGGACACATCGCAGCGCTTTGCAAGTCCCTATAAGTTCCTTGAAATGTAACCCATTTTGGATGTTAGTAACTCTTTGGGGTCTAGGATGACAGTGGGGGTGGTATTTTCCATGCTGATCCTAAGTGACTGGGGGCAGTTTCTGGACTGTTCTGTCCAGAAGGAGTGGGAGAAACAGATTCAGAATGTTGCATGGTGTCTATTACATGTTTAAGTTAGCAGTATTGGCCACACACTTGGTTTTAAATTGGCAACCCTATTCTAGAATTTGTCTCAATTAGTTTCTATGATTTGGAGAGTAGTCAAAATGTCTTTCCCACGATTTTCGGTTGGGCAATATCTAAGAATATCCTAAGGTTGCCTAAAACTCTTCCTATCTTCATTCCTACTTGACTGCGCTGGCACGTGTCCTGGGGCTTTAGGAAGACTCCATGGTCTGTGCTGGAGGCTGTGATATCACAGTTAAGTTCTTGGTGAACACTGTCACCCTTCACTTGGAAAGCCATCATTGAGACCCCTCACTTCATATATGGTCTTAAAAAAGGAGTGAAGGGAATGGAAATAAGAGTGCTGCTTTCAATGATGCAGCTTTCATTTATGTTTCCCACAGACCCACGTATTCTACTATGAAAAGAAAGTTTTAAAGCAAGATGATAATATGTAGGGAATGTTAAAAAGGATCTCTCTACATCATTTTTTGCCATTGGATTTCAATAGCATTCTTATTTATATTTAGATGGTAATGTATTCCATATACACAGTGGAAACCTTAGAAATGAACTAAAGCTGGATTCCTATGGAAAAAAATACTTTACTTCCTGCCATATTGCTGCAACAGAAATTTTATTGGCAAAGTAAATTGCAATATTATTCCCAGCAGATTTCTGCATATGTAAAAAAAAAAAAAAAAGAGTATAATTGCCTCATTCAAAAATAAAAAGAGGAAAAGAAAAAAAAATGAGCAAATTGGGAAGTGTGCTGCCATAACCATAGTTAAGCTCTATATTTATTAAACCTAACTTATGAAAAGTCACATTTATTAAAAATACCAGAAAAGTGGTCAATTGTCTCACGATATCATACCCTATGAGGTTTAAGTTCATACAGAATTCATTAAAAGGAAAAGAAAAAAATGAAAAATGAGTCAGAACGTCTAATATAGAAAATATAAGGATTTAACAAAAGGTGGAAGTGAAAACAATTTCAACAGTCTGTCCTTACTATCAAACCTATAATAGCTTAAAAAAACTACAAAGAAGCAAAAAATCTAATAAAATTATACCAGCACTAAATCCTAGCAATAATGCCAATCTGGTGCTATAAAATTTCTGATGTTTCTATCAAAAAAAAAAAAGATCTTTTAATCACAGCAAAGAAAGATTCTGTGAACCATCATACAACAGACAGAATAATGATATAGTATGACTGTGAGAAGTGAGAAGAGAACCTTCTGGAATAATCTTATAAATATCCTCAGTTGTTTTTTTTTTAATTTATTAAATCATAGCTGCATACATTGATATGATTATGGGGCATCATGCACTAGCTTCACAGACCATTTGACACATTTTCATCACAATAGCTAACATAGCCTTCCTGGCATTTTCCCAGTTACTGTGCCAAGACATTTACATTCCATATTTACGAGGTTTCACATATACCCTTGTTAGATGCCCCTCAGGTGTAATTCCACCAGTACCCCTCCCTCCACCCATCTCTCCCCTCCCTCCTCTCCCTTTCCCCCTTTCCCCTATTCTTAGGTTGTAACTGGGTTATAGCTTTCATGTGAAAGCCCTAAATTAGTTTCAGAGTAGGGCTGAGTACATTGGCTGCTTTTTCTTCCATTCTTGAGATACTTTACTAAGAAGAGTATGTTCCAGCTCCATCCATGTAAACATGAAAGAGGTAAAGTCTCCATCTTTCTTTAAGGCTGCATAATATTCCATGGTGTACATATACCACAATTTATTAATCCATT
>CAUYPK010087852.1:0-20754 GCA_963574355.1 Loris lydekkerianus | reverse complement strand
TTTTTGTCCTCCTCCTGGGGTCCAGAAGTCCCTTGCTGGCTCCCTGTATCCTCAAAGGGATGATCATAGGCAGATCCCACCGGCCAGAGATGTCTGGAGTCTTGTCTCCCCAGACTCGCCGTGCCCAGTTGCAGGGAAGCTGTCCGCCCTGTCATTTTTTAATAACTAGGCCATGTGCTTGGAAATAAACTATACTAAACCACAGTAAAGTGCAAAAAAATTTTTCTAAAATATCAGCATCACAAAGACCAGTCTTACAATGAAATGAAATTAGAAACCTAAATGTTAGAAATAATTTTTTAAAACACATACATTTGGAAAAAACACTTCTAAATAGCTCATGGGTTAAAGAATCACAGTATAGGGCCAGGCAATGGCTCACACCTGTATCCTAGCATTCTGGGAGGCCAAGGCAGGAGGACTGCCTGAGCTCAGGAGTTTGAGACCAGCTTGAGCAAGAGTGAGACCCCATCTCTAAAAATGGCCGGGTGTTGTGATGAGTGCCTATAGTCTCTGCTACACAGGAGACTGAGGCAAGAGGATCTCTTAAGCCCAAGAGTTTGAGATTGTTGTGAGCTACAATGATGTCATGGCACTCTACCCAGAGCAACAAAGTGAGACTCTGTTTCAAAAAAAAAAAAAAATCACAATATAAATTAAGAAACATTTAGAAGTGAATACCAACAAAAGCACCATGTATCAAAAATGCCTTGTAATTGCCTCATAGTTTCTATTCCTTCTTTTCACTCTTTCACAATTTTTAATGTATGTATTTTACAATCTCTTTGAGGTTGTGCTATTATCTGTAGTTTTAAGAGGATGAATTCTGTTTGTTGTACCTGCTGACTTCCTTGTGCCCTTTTTTTTTCTTCAAGTGCTTTGTAAATTCCACTCATCTTCCCATTTTTTACCAAAGGAGCCCTGGGCTGTGGAGGTGTCCCTCTGGGGTGGGTTATGTGAATTTGGAAAGAACTACTCTGCACAGCAAAAGCCTATAATTCCGATTTCTCTCAGGGGACTCTTTAAGTCTCATAGCCAAGGGTGGCCAGCCAGCTCCTATGCCATAACCCTGAGGCAGCTGGGATTTTACTAGTCCTCTTCTTAAGAACAAGTTGACAGCATTTTATAGTTCCTGGCTTTCTGCAGAGAACACAATTTCAGTGTCAGCTCCTGCTCGCCACCGTGGTTTCTGAGTTTTCTATTCATACCTAGCACCTGTGTGTATATCCTCCCCTTCAAGTTTAGTTATGCTAGTAAAAATGTTTTTGTGACATTTTGTTCAGCACTTCTATATGCTTGCAGTAGAAGGAGGGCCTCTCCCATCAGCTAAGTCACCCACATCACCTAAAAGGCCAGTGAAAGAATAAGAGAGCCAGCAAATAGCCTCCAGTCTCCAAAACAGAGGTAAAATTTTGAAGGGAAGGTGACAAGAAATTGACAGCAGCATATACCCTCAACTATCTTCTTTGGTGGCTCTTTTTCAAGCCTCCATCTGTTCTTAGTGAGGCAGTTTTCCCACCTCTTATCTTAGAAAGTACTCTTATCCATGGAGAGAACCTAAGTTGCAACAAATTTACAATCACCATGTAAATTTTTTAAAAGAAATTGTGCATCAAAAAAAGATAAGTATGTTAAGAATGCAATTGGTAATGACAGCTGACAAAGAGAAAATTAAAAATTTACTTTTTTATAATAAAAAAATTTACTTTTTTATAATAAATACTCACATTCTCCAAAGGGTATGAAATGACACTGTCTGGGGGTAGAGCCAGTTTGTCTACTCCCTTCACCATCACCATAACAGTAGCCCGAGGACGATGGAATAGGTTACCCACAGCAAGTCCTGGCCAAGAAAGGTCCTAAACATTGAAAAGCACGAAATGGCACTTAATTATCAAGTTAGGAAATCATCTCCCCCATAAGTTAAGGGATTCTGTGATGATGTGGCTAAGGCAAATTCACAGGGAGTGTAAGCATTTTATTTATGGTAGTAGTTTTAATCTCCTAATCAAGAATGCTGATTTCTATCTTCTTCATTTTCTTAAAATTCTACAATTTGAAACCAAGTCTAACAGTTAAGTCATCTCAAACCTTTTGTAGAAAAATGCAGGCAAGTACACAAAACACAGGTAGTTTTCAAATTCCAGATTACAAAAAGTCTCTTCATATAGCCATCAACATATTTTTCCTCCATATCATTTTCTGCCCTAATATACAGCATCACTTTTATCTTTCATAGTGACACAGCAAGATTGTCATTAAACTTCTCTTTAAGCTCTCTTATGAATAAAACAATTCCTGCTGAAAGTAACTTGTATTAGTTTGTTCATAATTATTTCTCTAGATTATTTTAACAGCCATTTATAGTCAAATTTAAGGTTGTAATTACTTTGGTTGTCCAAAGACTGCACAGAGCTTCTGGTTTTAAGGGCACTCAGGATCTATAAGGAAAGTTTTTTTCAGTGACTGATGATATCTAAAGACTACATCAAAGGCACCACACTTTCAAAGTGGGAGGAGATAATGATAGCAAGACAGAACAAGACAGAGCAAGCTGCATTCCCCTTCTTCTAAGCCCTTAAGCTTCAGATGTCTCATATTGAATACTGACTGGATCTAGGCCCCTTCCACTACAATGGAAGCAAGCAGCCAGTTACTACAATAAGTTATAGCTTCATTCTAGGAAACCAAGGTCTTTGGCTGTTTCTAAGTCACTGAACACTATTTTTCTAGCTTTGGGCAATATGCATATACATTTAATCATTCATAGCAAATCTATCACCTGTACTAAGAAAAAATAAACTATATATCCTATTACTAGTAGGAAAGATCTATTCTCTTATATACAAAAAAATTCACTACAATGAATAAAAAAAAGTCATGAGTAATGATTTATAGTAATTTGGTTTCAGAAGCCAAGTTTGAAGCACTTCCAATCTCCCCAACTACAAAAGAGCTTTTTAACTTCTATAATCTATACCAAATGTATCTATGTCTATTGCTTTCTTAGGCTATTAGCATAAATCAAGAAAAATGTTCTTAGTTCCAAACATTTAAAAAACAAAAAAAGCACACATACTTCTTTCACAGAGAAGCCCATGGACAATGCAGCCACATCTGGGATTCGCTCTCCTGGTATAGGCCAATTTCCATTCCGGAAAACAACAGACCCTGGTGATCTTAATATACTAAACTCATTCCCCAAAACACCTGAAAAGAGAACAGATTAGTAAATGAATTATCAGCATCATAAATCTTTTACACCCACTTTGACAATGATTAAGTATAACATGTTTCCCCCAAACTCTGTAGACTTAGCATACTAAATTATGATTGGACAACATGCTAAATCCTAAATATTAACACATTTTTTTCAAAGTATCACTCTAGGAATTTAAGTCCATATGTTCTGCTGGAACAAAAATATAACTATAAAACAGCATTCTCTTAATAGGACAGATGTCTTCCTATAGATGACCCTTAACACAGGAGTATGTGCAATTTGGCAAGAATGAGAAATCAGTGATATTTCTCCAAAATTTAAAAAGCAAAAAACAAAACCGTGGCATAGGCTAAAAAGGGAGAAAAAAACCCTTGAAATCTCTAAATTACTTCCACCATCAACCCTCTCTACAAAAATGCAAATTCATAAAGCTCCTAGTATTTCACTGTAAGACTTTAGCAGGTCAGTATATCTTAGCACAGGTCACTTCTTTCCTTATGTCCCATAGGCCAACCTAGTGGAATGAGAACTGTGAAAATAGGGGGTGACGTGTTACCTCCTATTTTCATAAGTAATGATTTATAGTAATATAAAACACTTTAGACTTTAGAAACAAAGTCCAGGAAACAGCATTTGTAGTTGACATAACAAAAGGAAGAGAAACAGTATTTTGTAAGGATAAAGTAAACCACCTAAAGGCTTGTGCCCTAGGATTAAAAGATAAGGATGAAAATAACAGGATTATAATATTTTATAAACCCTCCAAGGCTAAGAATGAGATATTTGGCTTCTTCACCCATTATGTATTAAACCAGTGATGTCTAGGTTACACAGGGACAAGTAACTAATGAAAACTTTGGGGTTCCTATGAAAAAATTAGCTCCAAATCCAAAACAAATCTTGGCCATACCTAGTATGGGAAAATTAGACTTTAGTAAAGCAACAGTGTTATTCTCTTAACCTAAGGAAAGCACCAACTTACAGGGTATGGGAATAAAGTTGGAAACAACAGAAAATGTTTTGGTGTTGCAGTACTGACAGCAAATAAAAGGCCTCAGGATGGGGCTCAGTGCCCGTAGCACAGTGGTTACAGCGCCAGCCACATACACCGAAGTTGGCGGGCTCGAAACCAGCCTGGGCCAGATTGACAACTGCAACAAAGTATGGCTGGGCATTGTGGCAGGCACCTGTAGTTCCAGCTACTTGGGAGGCTGAGACAAGAGAATCACTTAAGCCCAAGAGTTGGTTGCTGTGAGCTGTGACGCCAGAGCACTCTACCGAGGGTGACATAATGAAACACTGTCTCAAAAAAAAAAAAAAAAAAAAGGTCTCAGGATAGTGCTGATACATTGAGTTTATGAGTTACATTTCAGCATAGCTGCCAGAACAGGAATTTCCAAATTGTAGTAACTGAAGGCAGACAAAAAAATATATGCAGAATGGAATCATCTTCTGCAACCAATAAGACACCTCGAGTCACTGAAGTGTGGTAGTACTGCAAACTCTTAAGAAAAATAGGGCAGCAAGAAACCTATACTTGCCTAGTATACATATACTTCATCTAATTAAAGAACCATATTTGGGGTAGGCACAGTGGTTCATGCCTGTAATCCTAGCACTTTGAGAGGCTGAGACCGGAGGATTCCTTGAGGCCAGGAGCTTGAGACCTGCCTGAACAAGATCAAGACCCCATCTCTATAAAAAGGGGGGGAAAAAAAGAAAAATTAGCCATGTGTAGTGGTGCACACCTATAGTGCCAGTTACTCAGGAGGCCAAGGCAGGAGTTTGAGATTGCAGTGAGCTTGACCACACCACTGCACTCTAGGCCGGAACACAGAGTGAGACTCTGTCTCAAAAAAATAAAAAAGAGGCCAGGTGTGGTGGCTCATGCCTATAATCCTAGCCGGGTGTGGTGGCAGGTATCTGCAGTCCCAGCTACTCAGGAGGCTGAGCAGAAGGATGACTCGTGCCCAGGAATTTGAGGTTGCTGTGAACTACGATGCCAGGGCACTTTACCCAAGGCAATAGAGCCCGACTCTGTCTCAAAATAAATAAATTAAATTAAAAAGAACCATATTTTGATCTGGTTTTGAGACAAGGTCCTGAGCAGTGCCTCTGGCTCAAGGAGTAGGGCACCGGCCCCATATACCAGGGGTGGCAGGTTCGAGCCGAAAAAAAAAAAAAAGAGAGAGAGAGACATGGTCCTACTCCCTCAATCCCAGCAAAGCTATACCAAGTAACTTTGCTCCAACTTCATAGTCAGATTCAGTTTTCATGCCTGAACAACAATACTACAGGAACCTAGAGCTTTAGAAACCCCTTAAAGAATCATGGACTTCTATAGCAAAAAGGCCATCCTGTCCAAACTTCTGTTTACTGCAGGGATCATGCCTCAGGGATACCTGGCAGAAAGTCACTCTCTCCTACTTAAAATACTACCAGGGACAACGAACACCACCTCACTTTACAAACATTACGTTTGTCAGCAATTACCTTTGTTGTCCCAACATTCTAGTCCTTTAAAGTTGTTTTCTTGTACTGACCTGAAATGAGTTTTCTAACTTTCAACTTTCTATGCCAGCACTCCCCTACTGAGTCTTGCCAGATAATCTCATCTCCAGCCTCACAGATAAAGCAGAATTCCTCGAACTACCTGCATCTCCCACAAATCTCCTCTCCCTCCAGACATGAGAGCAAGGGTGTGGCCCTCTTCTTCAGTCTAAGACCATTTTGTGTTCAGCCTTCTTAAGACCTTCATTCACTCACCTTCATTCATTCAATGTTTATTAAGTCACTATTCCAGGACAGACAACATATGAGGAATTAGGGTTGAGAAACAGTGCCTGACACATTGGTGTTCAATAAATACTTGTTAAATTAGTGAATGAAGAAGTCACACCTCAAACTACAAATTTTCCCCTTTCAATTGGCCCTTTTACTTCATCATAAAAATATGCTTGGGTACTCCCATTCTAAAATTAAAACCACAAAAAGATTTCCTTTTGGTCCTACCAGTCCCCACAAGCTAATAGTCTGCTTCTCTTCAGAGGAAGAATCTAGGAAGAATAATCAACCACCATTTGCTTCTCTGCTTCTTCACACCTAAGCCATAGCTTCTGACCCCATCACCCCCCTGAAACGACTTGCCAAATCCAAAAGACAATTTTCAGTCCTTAATTTAACTTCCCAAAGCATCCGATACTGGCAACTCCTTCCTTGAAAATCCTCTACCTTGGCTTTCATGAGGCAGAGTCCCTGGTTTTCTTTGCAATCCTTCTAGCTGATTCTCCTCAGTTTTTCCCCCTCCTGTCCTTAAGAAGTAGTGCCCAAACTTGTTAGATTTCAACTTTTCAAAATTGGAAAGTAGACTGTATATATATATACACCCTTGTACTATAATAAGATTATATATTTGTACTATACTACAAAGCACACAAAACTAACATTTTTTTAAAAGGGTAAGATACCTGTGTCGTATTCTTCACAATCATGAGAAAACATCAGACAAACCCAAACTGAGGGGCAGTCTACAAAATATCTGACCATTACTATTCAAAAAAAGATGAAGCAAAAAATAGATAACAAAGCTGGGTACAGTGGTGCATCCCTGTAATCCCAGCTACTTGGGAGGCTAAAATGGGAGGATTGGCTTGAGGCCAAAGTTCTGTCTAGTACATTCCCTCAGTATCCGAATAGATCATCTTGCATACTCCACTTTGGAGAGCTGAGGGCTCCATTCTTGATCTTCACTGCTGTTCTAGTCTACATCTCTCTCCCTATCAGAGATACCACAAACACACTGATGGCTCCCAGACTTTTATTTCTAGCAGAGATTTCCCTTGAGCCTTTGACCTACATACCCAAGAGTTGGCTAAGCATTTCCTTCTAAGTCCCATGGGTCCTTCAAGCTCAACAGGTTCAAAACTGAATTCACCATCTTTCTACATGCTTCTCCTGTATTCTTGAAGGATGACACCACCTTCCACTCAGCAGCTCGTATCAGCCATCTTTAAATCCTTCCTTAGCACCACAGCTAATTACCCACTGAATTCTGTTGATCTTTTTTTTTCTTATTATCTCACAAATCCTTCCCCCTCCATGTCCAGTGCACACTCTTCAAGCCTTCACCAGGTTTGGTAGAACTGGCTGCCTTATGACCCTGTTAGTGATCCAGCCTTCCCATCACTTTTCCAAAATACAGCTCTGTTTACTCATACTTCCACTTAAATGCCTTCACTCACTGCCCAGAGCCTTCAAAGTAAAATCTAAAACATGACACCCAAGGTACCTTACTAACTTTATTTCTGGGATCTCAACTTAACCCCTATACATTCCAGCCCTACCAAACTATTTGCCCTTTTGCTGTCACATCTCCATCTCGGTGCTTTTACACACACTGTTCTATCTCAAATAGCTTTTTTCCCCCACCTCAACCTTTCACATATTTGCCCTAGGAGGCAATTTCCCTGGGGAAATTTCCCCCAGCCTTCCCAGTCTGGGTTAGAGCGTACATGTCCTTCTCTCTGGGAACTCTACAATACTGTGCTATGATCTTCTATGAATGGTGGGTGGAATCACTCAATTAAATGAAAAATGAGTCCTCCTTTTGTCATTGGGGCATCAGTGACCAAATCAACCATCTCTCCATGATGTCCATTCAAATTCCATGCTTTTGCCCTTGGCTTTTCCTCTCCAGGCTCAATATCTGATTTTTTTCAAATATTCCTCATGACATGGTATTCATAACTATAGTTCCCCTCCTTTCTCTCTAGTTTGGTAACAATGTTTTAAAGGATTTCTATTATTTCCTCAAATAGAGAAGTCAGAGTTCTTAAAGATGTTTTCCATTACATCACATTTAGTCATTATGGAAAATAATAACAACCTCACCTGACCAGACCAAACAAGGCAGAAGCTGACAGGATCAGGTTCTTGTTATGTAGAAAGTAAAGTGTTCCAGGAAGGAAAGCATGTTCAAACCATGTACAGGAGCAATTATTTTGGTCTCACACCAAAACCAAAAAAAACCCTACTTGCTGAATCAAAATATTATCAGTCATAACATTAAAAGATGGAATTTATTCAATAGATATTCAGTTAAACCACAGTATCAAAGGGAAATTTTTTTTTTAATTTCAAAAACTGAATTAAATTTAAAACTTCCCCCAAAGTATCTCCATAGATGAGAATGACCTTTCCAAAGCCAGAAACAAACAAGATAAGAGAGACAAAACAAAGAATCCTAAAAATTTGGGACACTGAAAACAAATCTTTCAACACATAACACTAGGAACCTCCAGGGATGGAGGATATCTGCCAATTTCAAGAACTCCTGTCTATAACTTAAGCAGAAGTAAATCACCATTTCAAAAGCAGAACCTCCAGCACCTCACACAGCAGAGGCTCAGGTTTCCAATAGGTTTTCATTTTCTTTTTTTCTTTGTGACAGTATCACTCTGTTACCCCAGGCTACAGTGCCTAGATCAGCCTAACTCACAGCAACCTCAATTCCTGGGTTCAAGTGATCCTCCGGCCTTGGCCTCCTACAGTGCTAGGATTACAGGTGTGAGCCACCATACTGGTCTCCCATAGGTTTTCAACTGACATAGTGGGGACCAGAACACCCATTTCACCAAATTATTCTCAACTTGGCCTCTTGTTCACTACTGTTTGTGCCCCCACATCCCTTCCACAGTAAATGGGCTAACCATGCTACAACACATAAAATGAAAAAGGCCCAGGTTTTCATGCCACTGATCTGGGTTTAAATCCAGCTTTGCTACTTACTACCTGTTCGGTTTTGGGTAATTTATTTAAGCTCGAAAACTCTGCAAAATGAAGATGATAGGCTCTTCTAAGGATTGCTGTAAAATGAAATACATTACCACGATACACAATATGAGGCCAAATATTAGCTGACTTCCACTCCTCTTGCTGAATCCTAGGGAATCTAGGTTCCACTCAGAGAGCTACCACTGACTGACATGTGACTCTGAAGATATGACTCATCCTAGTTTCAAAATCCTTAAAATTGGGAAGTGAGACAAACTACTGAGAGGTGCTTTGTATCCACCTAAGGAAACAATTACATAAACAATGTTTCCGTCTCAACCTTTGTATCCTAAAATACATATAAAGGAGGGGAAGGAATTTCACCAATTTTTAATAGCAACCACTAGAAATGAAAACATCATACAAACGCAAAAACTCGCAGCAGCCGGTGGCAGCTAATAAGCCTGCCTTGCCTTCTTCGAAGAGGACTGCGGTTCAACACTCCACTGAGATCCTCTGAAGGACCTCTGGAGCAGGAAGAGGCCAGGACGACAGGAGATCAGCGGCAGGGCGGGTGGACCTGCCTTTCTCAAGGAGGCAGAGGGTGAGGCTGGCCCAGGAGTCTCCCCCCTCCCGCCACACAGCCCAGCCCTGGGTCCAGCGGCCGGTCAGACCCGGCAGCCACAGGCTGATCCGGAGAAGAGGCCGAGAGGGAGGCAGCTGAAGCGAGGCCGCCACTGTCTGCCCGCACTGCGGCACCTGCCCTGCTGCCACCCGCCCCCGCCTCCAAGCCCCGAGGCACAAGGCCTCTGGAGCACGCCCAGCCCGCCACTGGCTCCTCACCTGCCACCAAGGACAGGAGCACGACGAACACAGCCATGGTGCCGCGGCTGCCGCAACAGTGCAGGGCGACACGGAGCGGGCAGGCAGCACACAAACGACCACCTCACGGCTGGGGATCGTCCGGACTCCTGCAGTCCACCCCTTCGTGGCCTCCGCGGGGACAGCCGGGGCCTTCTCCACCAATCGCCAGCCACGCCGCGGCTACGGGAGAGACGTATCCCAGGAAACGTCAGGCTGATGGGCGTGGCCTAAAGTAATAGATAGAAGGCACTGCCAATGGTAGGCAGCGATTAAAAAAGCCGGGCAATCCCGCCCCCAAGTCGGTGAAGACTGATCACGAGATGAAGGGTAGGGAGGGTGGTCTGAGGGTTTGACTGAGCCAAAATTGAGGGATCCTGAGAACCCACGGTATGGGACGCCTTCACCGGTGCAGACCCTTTGGTTGTTCTCCAGTGATAGTCTCCAACCAGGGTGTCTGTCTTTCCGGGTCGTGTGCCTCCGCCTCGCTACGGATGCCAGCTGTGAAAGGCGGGGCTGGTTCGGGTTTCGCTTTAACGGGAACACAGATGCTGAGCACCTGCTGGGAGGAAGCCTGGCGACTCGGGGGAACCCCTGTCCTCCTAGTATGGTGTCAGATAAAATACAAGACTCCCAGTTAAATCTGAATTTCAGGCCGAGCTCAGTGGCCTAATGCCTGTAATCCTAGCACCGTGGGAGGCGGAGGCGGGAGGATCGCTTGAAGTCAGCTTGAATTCGAGACCAAGCCTGAGCTACATAGCCAGACTCCATCTCTACGAAAAAAAAAATTTAGCCGGGCACAGTTGCTCCCGCCTGTAGTCTCAGCTATGAGATGTTGGGGCAGGAGGGTCTCTTGAGACCAGGAGTTGGAGACCAGCTTGAGCAAGAGCAAGACCCCGTCTCTACTAAAAATAGAAAAATTAGCAGACCTGATGATGGGCCCTGTAGTTCCAGCAACTGAAGAGGCTGAGGAAGGAAGATCTCTTGAACCCAAGAATTTGAGGTTGCTATGAGCTAGGCTGAGGCCACTGCACTCTAGCCTGGGTAAGAGTGAGACTCTGTCTCAAAAACAAACAAATGAAGTATTTGTTGATTATCTGGAATTCAAATATAACTGGACATCCTATATTTTGATTTGCTAAATCTGGCAAGCTTACCTCCAAAGACTTCCTGATATATGAGGAGTGATGGGACAAAACGTTAGTTTACTAGGTACTTCATGCATTCACTCAGTTTCTCATCTGGACAAGGTGTTCTCTGAAGATATGAGTATGTAAGGAATAAGCATAATAATTAGGCCAGTCTTCTCCCTCCCCACAGTTTATAGTCTTTTTCCTGTGATATGGGACAAGAGGTGACACAATATAGCACCTGTGGTCAGAAAGTGATGTCTTAGCTGATGACTTTGAAAAATGGGTATGGTTCCCACCTGGGTCAAGGGTTGGGGATGGGGAGATTCTGTCAGTGAAAACTGTAAGGGAGAAAGGTTTGTAAGATTTAGCATCAACTGTTTACTTTGACCAAAGAGACTGTATGGAAGAGAGGAACATAGCTAAACTTTCAGTTAGGAACATATTTATTGAGGACATTAAATTGTACATTAAAGAACTATACTTCATTTGGTAGGAAATGGGGAGCCATTGAAGGCATATGAGCATTGTTTAATTTTTTTTTTTTTTTTTTTTTTTTTTTGAGACCATCTCACAATGTCACTCTTGGTAACGTGCTGTGGCATCACACAGCTCACAACAACCTCCAACTCCTGGGCTTAGGCAATTCTCTTGCCTCAGCCTCCCGAGTAGCTGAGACCACATGTGCCCGCCACAACACCTGGCTATTTTTTGTTGCAGTTTGGCCAGGACCAGGTTTGAACCTGCCACCAGTGTATGGGGCCGGTGCCCTACCCACTGAGCCACTAGGCGTTGCCCAGCAGTTGAGCATTGTTTAATGCACAAATGTAAGATGGACTTGTTGGGGGGAAAATGCCTTACTGTTTCCTCAGTTCCCAACCTCCATTTTCTTTTAGGAATTAACTGAGGGCAGAAGAAAGGAAAGTAGGTTGAAAGCAGTCTCCCCAGGAGTTGGTCAGGTAGCAGACTCCCCCTAGGAAAAGCTTGCCCAGCTGAAAACTAGAATCAGAAAAACACTCCTCAAATTGTTTCAACTTTCTGGAACCCACTATGCTTACCAAAGCCATTCTCAATTTAGGGAATGGAGTCTAGATTTCCTCACTCAATTTTGGGAAACAGGAAACTTTTAACTCTTGAATTTACATTTTTCCAGAGGGGAATTTGCACAAATGTGACTTTAAAGAAATCTGAAAGGAAGTAGAGATATTTTTTCCCTAGGGATATGAAATTATTAGAACCAAAATGTCTAAACCAGCTAATTTCCAAAACATCAACTCTTGACATGACTGACTTGAAAAAAATTAATCATTTTTCTAAAATTTCATTTTATGATGAATTCATTTCTCTTCACATCAACTAAAATTTCATTCTTTGTCCATCTTACTAGAACAGGTTTTGAACCACAGGCCCTGCAGGAGAGCTTATCTAAATTAACCTTATTTAGGGACATAATCAGCTAAAAGTGGAGCAGAGCAGAGCTCCTGCGATTTCACTCAGCCTAAAGAAACAGGGAGAGGAATGGATTTTTCTGTTCTTAAAAGAGTTCTAGGACATTCTTATTTCCTTGAGTTTCAGGAAGACCAAAAACATTATAAATAGATTAGAATATAAAATAAATCCCTCCCCCCACCACCAAGAGAACCTCACAATGTTACAGTCTCTTATACTCTTATGTCTTAGAGTCTTATGTCTTAACATCCCTTTTCAGGCTAAGGGTGAAGAGCTTATCCTTTATATCCAAGACCCCTTTTCACCTGAAGTCTCAAAGGGGCATTGCTGCTCCATATAGCCTTGGAATTTAGCAAAATAAACTCTGCAAGAAGCCTTCTTCTTGTTTCACATATTGAAAGATTGAAACCTGAGGGCACATACTCAAAGTCACATTCTGATTTGTCAGCAGTTCTGCGTTATGAATGCAGACCTTCTGATCCAATCTTTAGTGCTCAGTAAACAACCAGCGATGTGCGGTTAACTTTTCCATTGAAGCATTTAGAGGGGAATACGTGTGTGTGGCAGTATAATACAGTGGTTGAAGTTGTGACCTCATTTGTTAACCTAAAAGAATCCTTCCTCCTCTCCCCTCAGGGCAAATAGGAAAGACACCACTCATCCATGGCCCTCAGGAAAGGATTCTCAGAGGAGAACCAGGAAACAAAGATGTCAAATTCTTGGCTCTTAAGTTCCAAAACTAGAGGTCCAGTTGTAAGATGTAAAAGAACACATAATGCTCACTTTGGCAGAACATATACTAAAATTGGAATGATGCAGAGAAGATAAGCATGACCCCTGCACAAAGATGATATGCAAATATCATCATTCAGCATTTCATATTTTTAAACTAAGGAAAAATTGGACGAGTTGGACAAAAATGCCATGTATAGGATTTGGTCTCTTTGACTAATAATGGAAAGAACCAACTTAGCCAGCTTTACTTTAAGAAAAAGAAAAGAATAGATAAGTCCATTTGGTTCCCTAACTCTGGTCCCCACTCCCTCAGTTAATTATACCAGTGAGTTCTCAGTGGTCCCTGAGTGAGCTTGGTGAGCCTAGACTGCAAATCAGCCAGCAGAGAGCCCTGTGGGCCAAGATTATGCCAGGTCCCCCAGACTGAACAGCCTCCGCTAAATTAAAATTAAGAATTTCTGTTCTTCAAAAGGCATGGTGTATTGTATGGAAAGGTGGGAGAGGGGAGAGTAGCTTTACAATCCAGAAACCTGATAAACACTATCTCAGAGAGGTGATCAAGGTCAATATCAACAGTGATCAGATCTGTCACTTTGACAGTGTGTATCCTTGATAAGGTATGAGAATGGCACCTCACCTCTGTGATCTTCTTCCCCCAAACCCGTAGCCCCAGTTTAATTATGAGGAAAACAATCAGACACATGCCAGTAGAGAGGCATTCTATAAGATATCTGACCACTGCTCTTCAAACATCATCGAAAACAAGGGAAGTCTGAGAAACTGGGACAGCCAAGAGGAGCCTAAGGAGACATGATCACTAAATATAATGAGGTATCCTGGGGCTCAGTGCCTGTAGCACATTGGTTACCACATCAGCCACACACACCGAGGTTGGTGGGTTCAAACCCAGCCTGGGCCAGCTAAACAACAATGACAACTGCAACAAAAAAATAGCTGGGCGTTTTGGCAGGCATCTGTAGTCCCAGCTACTTGGGAGGCTGAGGCAAGAGAATCAGTTAAGCCCAAGAGTTTGAGACTGCTGTGAGCTGTGATGCCACAGCACTCTACCAAGAGCAACATAGTAAGACTCTGTCTCAAAACAAAACGAAACAAAACAAAACAAAATAAAACAAAACAAAACAAAACAAAAACATAATGAGGTGTCCTGGATGAAATCCTGCAACAGAAAAAAAGAAGTCTGAATAAAGTATAGGCTATACCTAATAATCATGTATCAATTTTGGTGTATTAATTGTAACAAATATGGGAACTGTCTCAATTTTTCTGTAACTTTATAACCATTCTTTAAAAAATAGAAAGTATAAAGTAAAACTATAAGCCATAAAATGGGAAAAGATAAGTTGTATCCAAACTGTATAAATCACATCTATGAGTCAATAAGAAAAGACAATCTAGTAGAAAAATGGGCTACAGAGTTGTACAGGCACTTTACAAAAGAGGAAATCCAAAATCCAGTAAATATATAAAAAGATGCTCAGCTTCCTTAGTAGCTAGGGAAATGCAAATCTAAAAGTGTGAGCTATCATAGCACACCACTAGACTGGCAAAAGTTAAGAAGCCTGACTATGCCAAGTGTTGGCAAGCATTGTGAATCAACTGAAACTCTCAAACCATGCTGGTAGGGGTATAAATTAGTGCAACAAAGTTGAAGAGTATTGCCTAATCAATAAAGTTGAAGATATACATACCCTATAAACCAGTAGTGCCACTTCTTGGAATAAATGCTATAGGAATATACACTTAACATGTCCCAAAATACATGTACAAGAATGTTCCTAGGCCAGGAACTCATGATTGTAATCCTAACAGTTGGGGAGGTTGAGGTTGGTGAGGATCAATTGAGGTCATGAGTTTAAGACAAGTCCGGGCAACATTAAAAAAAAAAAAAAAAAGAGGGCCAGGCACAGTGACTGACGCTTATAATCCTAGCACTTTGAGAGGCTAAGGTGGGTTGATTGCCTGAGCTCATGAGTTCAAGACCAGCCTGAGCCAGAGCAGAGACCCTGTCTCTAAAAATAGCCAGGTGTTGTGGCAGGCACCTGTAGTCTTAGCTACGTGGGAGACTGAGGCAAGAGGATCACTTTAGCCCAAGAGTTTGAGGTTGCTGAAAGCTATGATGCTATGGCATTCTACCCAGCGTGACAAAGTGAGACTGTCTCAAAAAAAAAAAAAAAAAAAAAAGAAAGAAAAAGAAAAAAAAAAATTAGCCAGGTTTATTGGCACACACCATCTACTCTGGAAGCTAAGATAGGAGGATGGCTTGAGACCCCAGAAGGAGTTTGAGGTTACATGAGGTATGATTTTTGCCACTGCTCTCCAGCCTGGGTGGCAGTGCAAGACTCTGTCTCTTAAAAAAAAAAAAAAAAAAAGGGAAAGTTCCCAACAGTGTTGTTTGGAATAGCAAACAAGTGGTGGGTGGATTGCCCTGGGCTCACAGGTTCGAGACCAGCCCGAGCCAGAGTGAGACTCTTTCTCTAAAAATAGCTGGGTGTTGTGGCAGGTGCCTGTAGTCCCAGCTACTTGGGAGGCTGAGACAAGAGGATCACTTGAGCCCAAAAGTTTGAGGTTGCTGTGAGCTATGACACCCCAGTACTCTACCGGGGGTAACACAATGAGACTCTGTCTCCAAAAAAAAAAGTTCAACTTGAGAGGCTGAGGCAAGAGGATTGCTTGAGTCCAAGAGTTCAAGGTTACAGTGAGCTATGATCACACCACTGCACTCTAGCCTGACTGAGTGAGACCCCGTCACTAAAAAATAACAACAAAAAATGTTTGTGTTTGTTTTCTGATTATCCGTGTTCCAAAGTTAATAGTGTATGTTCATTTGTGTGTTATATTTTACAATAGAAAGGTTTTAAAAATCTAGTTTGCTTTTTTGAATCTTGAGGTGCTGCCTCCTTTTGACTTGGTAGAAATTATTTGTATGGGTTTTTCATTTATGTTTAGAGACTCTTGTGTTTACAAAACACGTCTTCAGTGAACGTGGAAGTTTCCAAAGAAAGGCCAATGTTGTGGTTGGCATCCTAATGGCTGCCTTCCAAGAGATCTTAGAGATGGTATTTACCATGAGAATTCACCACGGGGCAGAAGCCAGTTCTCAGCCTTCCAGCCTGAGAACCCCAATTCTGTCAGTGTTTCAGAATGAATCCAACTGGATGACATTGGCCCAAAATAATAAACTCATAAGATCTTAATGTTGCAGTTTGTTCATTTACAGTGAGATATGTAAGTAAGTGGTAGTCTGCATATTCATGTCAACCTGGTTAGCGTGCTCTCTACAGAAATGCAAGTGACACAGGACTCTCAGTTACTCAAAATAAACTTGGTGAGTATACAATCAAAGCAAATATTTAATGTATTAGGCTCTGTTTTACCCATCTGCACAGCTGGATATTTATGTCAGACTGACAGGACACTGTAACACACCTTCTCTTGAGGGTGACTGTATGGACTATGCTTTGCCATTTGAGAGCTTCCCATTCCCTTCCATGATCCTTATAGTCCTGTCTGTACTTTACGAGGCCATTCCCTGGCCCAGTGAACCAAGGGGGGTCACATGACCCAGACTGGGCCAATGGGCTAGAATTGTGGGGTTGGAGCCAAAAGATCCTAGTGATTCTTTTGTAGCACTTGAACAGGGAAATCTGTGAATTACCATCTTTTGCCACATACTCCGAGGTGCAGAAACTGGGTTGCAGAAAGAGAAGAGTCTCGGGAGCACACATCCAAAAACCAGAAGACAGGAAAGACCAGATGTGTCTGCACTTCCTGCCAACTTGAACATTTTTAATTCTTACCCCTAGGGAGTCTCAACTGAATTCCCTGACTTAGAAGTATGTGTGATAGCCCAGAATTCTTACAATTCAACCTTGTTTCTTTTATTTTCTTTATTTTTTGAGACAGAGTCTCAAGCTGTCACCCTGGGTAGAGTGCCCTGGCATCATATCTCACAGCAACCTCAAACTCTTGGACTCAAGCGATTCTCTTTCCTCAGGCGCCATACTCCTTTGAGCCACAGGCACTGCCCAGGGGCTTGCTTTTTGCTCAGGCTGGTCTCGAACCTGTAAGCTTAAGCAATCCACCCGCTTCAGCCTCCCAGAGTGCTAGGATTACAGGCATGAGCCACTGCACCAGGCCTAACCTCTTCCTTTAAAAAAAAAAATGTTTTTAATTGTAGTAAAATATGTATAACATAAAAATGACCACATTAAGTGTACAGTTCGGTGGTGTTAAGTACATTCTTGCTGTTGTGCAACCATGACCACCATCCATCTCCAGAACTCCTTCATTTTGCAAAACTGGAACTCTGTACCCATTAAACAGTAATTCTCCATTTTCCTGTTCCCACTGCTCCTGGCAGCCACTATTCTACTTTTTGTCTCTATGAATTTGACTACTCAAGATACCTTGTATGAATGAAATCATGTAGTTTTTGTCTTTTTGTGACCAGCTTATTTCACTTAGCATAACATCCTCAAGATTCATCCATATCGTAACAGGTGTCCAAATTGCCCTCTTTGTTTAGGTTGAATAGCATTTCCACTTTGTGGATCGACCATCTTTGTTTATCTGTTCAGCCGCTGATAGATATGTGGGTTGCTTCCACCTTTTGGCGATGGTGAGTAATGCTGCTGTGAACACTGGTGTGTGGTATCTGAGGCCCTGCTGCTCGTCCATTTTTATCTTATTTTTTTCTCTCAGGCTCCTTATTACATGCTTCCACTGACAAACCTCTGCCTTCCTTGCATAAGGTCTGTCAATACTTTAGATCAAACAACAGCAAAATCATAATGGCTCAAAAGCCATTCAATAACTCTGAGGTGACTGCGTGGCTATTGTCTTATCTAAGACATGCCATAAGGCTGGGCACAGTGGCTCATGCCTATAATCTTAGCACTAGGGAGGAAGAGGAGGTTGGATTGCCTGAGCTCAGCAATCTGAACAAGAGCTAGACCCTGTATCTAAAATTAGCTGGGGCGTTGTGGTGGGCACCTGTAGTCCCAGCTACACAGGAAGCGGAGGCAAGAGGATCACTTGAGCCCAAGAATTTGAGGTTGCTGTGAACTGTAAAACTATGATACTCTACTTAGGGCAACAGAGTGAGACTATGTCAAGTTTTTTTAAAGTATTGTCAATTAGCATCTAATAGATATTTTAAATCACATGAGTAGAAAACATTTTTTGTTAAGTTCTTCATTCACCCATTCATTCATTTCCTTATCTAATGCTGTGTGTTTCCAATGTGGCTCTGTGAACCCTGGGCCCTGGTAACTTAGAGCTGAATCTTAGGGAAATAAGATGAGAATTTATCCAATTTGAAGGGGTAGAAAAGGAAAAGCTTGTTTCTGCAGGGTTCAGCTCTAAGTTAGCAAGAACCAGTGTTCACAGAAGCATATTGTAAATACACAACATTGGCTGAATGAATGAGTGACTGAGTGAATGAACAAATTAATAAATGATGATTTTTATTCGTACCTGAGGTATAAAATGGAGGGAATCTTCTGATAGTGAAAGGATCACAGTAAGTTCAATTTCCAGATCATCTCAAAGGCAAGGATAGAACAAGACCACATCTCTACCATAGTACTTTGCAAGATTGGCTCTGGAGGTGACAGGAGCTTACTGAGACAATTGGCCACCTGCACAGGCCCTTCCTCCTATTTTCCTCTACCTGCTCCCCTTCTGTCTTTTCTGCCTTCCCCATTTTTGCTTTCAACCAGTGGGTGACCCCTCGCTCTTTCTCTTGGTCACATCCTGACTCCCTGACTTCCCAAGTCTTCTTCCCTGCCCACTTTCCCTTCCTGTAATGAGCTCCCATTGCTGCTGGGCCAATTCCCCTAGCCCTGAGGAATGGCTCTCATCTGGGTCCACAAATCTGCTTGACCACCTCTTTGCCCTACTCACTGCTTCCTCCCTTCCTTCCCCATCCCTACTGCTATTCAAAGCTTCCAGCAATGTCTTCAAGCTGCTTCTTAGGAGACCACACTCCAGCTCCAGCCAGCTGTTGGGCATCCGTGCTGCTGACCCATAGGGGGAATGAGTCTAGACCAGAGAGTATGAATTGGTCATTACTGATCCATTACCAGCCTCAGAAAACCAACTGTGCTCCTGCGCTCTGTCTTCTCTCATCGCCTCTGGCAGCTATTTCCCCTTCTATCTGAATGTGGTGACTTATTAATGAAAACTCTCCCATCTCCCTCACCCCTGGCAGCCTGCAGGCACCTGGCACTGACCTGCTCACACCCATTTCCTCTGCACAAATCTTGAAAAATGAATGCATGTTTCACTGGAAACTTATCAGCATTAGATAATCTCATTTAAATATATATAAAAATCTTATTTTAATGATTGCAAAATGTTTTTGCATCTTAGATTTTGGCAGAATTCAGACTTGAACCCAGGTCTGGTTAATGCCAAAGCCCAAGTCTTTCTCAATAATTCTAGACAGAATTTTCTGGAAGATTGAACCTAGGAATCAGAGTGCCAGGAGCTAACTATGGATATTCCTGTTTTCCCAGTTTCTGTTTGGGGATTCTATCCCAGAGTTCAATTGACTGTTCCCCTCTCTGGGTCAGCTTAAAATGATTCCTCACCCTTTTTACAAGAATGGTTTTCTGAACAAACACATAAGAGTCTGTTGTTAGGAATTAATTTCCAAACCCAGGAAGGTACAAAGCTCAGATTGTCAGTATTTGGAGTTAAATATAACCTCATGTACTGAGCAATATATTTAACATCCTAATTAATAATTCAGAGCATCAAGTGCTATGTGGAAAGATGTCATGTCTGCAGTGACTGTGAAAATTACCTTAACTGCATCACAGTCATCTATCCACCAACCAAAAAAAAAAACCCAAAGACATTTGCTAAGAAGTGACAAGCATATAGTTATGACAAAGGGCAGGAATAGTGTTATTCTAATTTACCAGTGATAGTGCCACTGAATAGAGAAGGAGTTTTTTTTTTATATATATATTTTTGAGACAGAGTCTCACTCTGTCACCCTTGGTAGAGTGCTGTGATGTCATAGTTCATAGCAACCTCAAACTCTGGCTTGAGAAATCCTCTTGCCTCAGCCTCCCAAGTAGCTGGGACTACAGGTGCCTGCCACAACACCCAGCTATTTTTAGAGATGGGATCTCGTTCTGGCTCAGGCTGGTCTCAAACTCCTGAGCTCAAGCAACCCACCCGCCTCAGCCCCCCAGAGTGCTAGGTGAGCCACCATGCCCCGCTAGAGGGTTATTTTTTAAATTGAAGTGCCATATCATGCATTCTATACAAAGCTCAAGGTAACTTAGTTTTTTTCTAAATGAATCCATCTGTGATTTCCCCGCCTGCAGATTCAGTCTTTTCCACTCCACACATCTCTTCTCCCCTTCCCACCAACCCCTGCCCAGGCTCTATCTTTTCTGGTCTCCTCCAGAGTATTTTATCATTCTTTTTTTTTTTTTTTTTTTTTAATACAGATTCTCACTCTGTTGCCCAGACTAGAGTGTGCAGATTCAAAAAAGCTCAAAGCAACAACAAATTCTTATAATAAAAGCGATTCTCTTAATTAAGCCT
>CAUYPK010087849.1:0-22774 GCA_963574355.1 Loris lydekkerianus | reverse complement strand
TGTATTTTTGAAGCTGCTTCAATTGCCTGGGGGGTCCTTCTCATAAAATATTTGCCCAGACCGATTTCTTCAAGGGTTTTTCCTGTACTCTCCTCTAGTATTTTTATAGTTTCATGTTTTAAGTTTAAATCTTTAATCCAGTGAGTGTCTATCTTAGTTAATGGTGAAAGGTGTGGGTCCAGTTTCAGTCTTTTGCAGGTTGCCACCCTATTCACCCAGAACCATTTGTTAAATAGGGAATCCTTTCCCCACTGAATGTTTTTTATTGGCTTGTCAAAGATTAAATAATGGTAAGTAGTTGGGTTCATCTCTTGGTTCTCTATTCTTTTCCTTTACTACAAAACTCTTAGAAGTGATCAAGAAATACAACACCGTCTCAGGTTACAAAATCAACACTCATAAGTCAGTAGCCTTTATATATACCAAATATATATGTATACCAAGTTGAAAAAACAGTTAACGACTCTATCCCATTCATAGTAGTGCCAAAGAAGATGAAATAGTTGGGAATTTATCTAACAAAGCACGTGAAAGATATCTATAAAGAGAACTATGAAACTCTAAGAAAAGAAATAGCTGAAAATGTTAACAAATGAAAAAACATACTATGCTCATGGCTGGGAAGAATCAACATTGTTAAAATGTCCATACTACCCAAACTAATATACAATTTTAATGCAATCTCTATTAAAGCTCCATTGTTATACTTTAAAGAACTTGAAAAAACAATACTTTGTTTTATATGGAATCAGAAAAAAACCGGAATAGCCAAGACATTACTCAAAAATGAAACCAAAGCAGGAGGAGTCATGCTACCAGACCTCAGACTCTACTACAAATCGATAGTGATCAAAACAGCATGATATTGGCAAAAAAACAGAGAAGCAGATGTCTGGAACAGAATGGAAATTGGAATTTGATCAAAAATTCCTGATTGAGTTTACTTTGGTGGTGGAAGATTGTGCTGTTCATTTTGGAGGATGGGTCTGAGAATATCCTGGAGAGCTGGTTTAGTTAAGAAAAATTTCATCAACATATGCATGTCATTAAATTATTTAGTTTCTCCATCATAGATAAAACTCAGTTTAGCTGGATACAGGATCTTGGGTTGAATGTTATTTCATTTAAGGAGATTAAAGGTCGATAACTACCCTTTTCTAGCTTTAAAGATTTCAGCATAGAGTTCTTCAGTCATTCTAATGTTCTTCCCCTTGTAGGTTATGGTTTTATTATGTCTTGCAGCTTGCAGAATTTTCTTCTTCATATTAAATTTGGCAAAGCTAATCATATTGTGTCTATGAGAATTTTTATTTGGGTTCAGTGATACCAGTGTTCTGAAACTGTCTGCTATCTGAATTTCAGAATCTCTTCGCATGTCTGGAAAATTCTCTTTGATCATTTCATGAAGTAAAGCATCTGTATTCTTCTCAGCAAACTCATCACCTTCAGGTATTCCTATAAGGCAAATATTAGATAACTTCAAATAAGACAGAGCTCTATGAGGGAATGATCCATTTTTCTTCTCCACTTTGTTTCCTCATTGAGCATTTGGTAGCATTCCAGAACTTTGTCTTCAATGTCAGAGATCCTTTCTTCTGCCTGGTCCATTCTGTTACTGAGGGATTCTACTGTATTTCTTAGATCTTTGCAGGCTGCAAGTTCTTGCCTCAATGTGTTAAAATCTTTGGTCTTTGAATTTATTGATTTCTTGAGACATCTTTTGAATTAATCCTTGAAATTCTAATTTCACCTTTACCTCCATTCTCTTGATCTTATTTTCTAGCCAAATTATGAACTCAATTTGTGACATGTCAGCCATTTGTTTATGAATGGAGTCTTATGCTGTGTCTGACATATTATTATTTGGGGAAGTTGATCTACTCTGATTATTCATGTTGCCAGTGTTTTTCCACTGATTTCACCTCATGATTGTTTTTCACCATTGGCTAGATGGGCAGGTAAGAAGAAATTGGATTGTGAGTTCCTAGAATTGTGGTTAACGAGCCTTTTGTTAAGGATCTGGGACTGATGACTGCCGCTATTTCCCCTATAGTTTTGCATAGAACTCATATGATATTACAGTTTGAGGCTGAGGAACCCTGCTTGGTGTGGTGGGGTGAGGTGGGTCTGTCTTGTATTCAGCTGGTTCTTATCTAATCCTAGTGGATCAGTGACTTTGGTGAAGACTTAGCTGTGCACAAATACAAGAAATTAAGAAATCCCAGCCCCCCATGGAGAGCAACTGGAAAAGGATAATCAATCCTTCCTGTTAGCACACAACCAGGGTGCCACCACAGAGGATCTTTGGGTTATTGGCCCAGGTAAGGGGTTCCAACCCAATTGACCCAGTCAGTACTAACTCTCAAGTGGGAGAGTTTAAAAGGTCTTTAGCAACTACATGGCAGAGGTCTACTGTCTGGTCAAATTTGACTTGCTCCAGTGTTCTGTGGAGTCAGAAAGTCCTGCCCGGTAGCAGAGTTGAAGCATGGAGCTAAGTCTTTTTCTCTGCTTTGCTTCTCTTTCATGCCAAGTCACTTGTGACCCCACAGGGCTGAGGTTCTGCTCCCTCCAATAAGCAGATGTGCCTGGACTTTTCACCTGTCAGATTCAAAGGAAGTTCAATGCCCCTGAAGCCCGGCTACTATCCTCTGCTACCAGCCGGCTGGGGGAGCTGAGGACTCCCCTCCTTGGGTACTAAATAGCCACTGGCAAGTGTTCCACTTGGACTCAGTCTACTCCTGAAGGTAACATATCAGCAAATGCTTTTCTTCCTCAGCCCCTTTGGCATTTCCCTGCCTTTCTACAGCATGGGTATCCCTACAGAGTGAGTTCTCTTGTCCTCTGGCAGAACTCAGAGTTAGGAAGGTGTCTCTCCAAAATTAGACCCCAGTAGTTTTGCTTTATTGTTGCTGGATATTTGTGGGAAGTAACCCTGCGCAGCTTCAAGATGATTGCCACACCCAGGGACTTCTGGCTCTAGGAGCAGCTCTGGCAGCACAGGGCACATGAATCCAGCAGCAGGGCAGGGATGCTGCACACGATTCTGGCAGTGCCTGGCACCCAGTGACTTCGGCAAGTAGAGTGCTTGTCTCACTACTCTGGCCATGTGGGGGCGCTGCACAGAGACAGGGCTGGTGCAGGTTGGGGGCAGGGTGTTGGATGCATGGCTCTAGCAATCTCTGGCCAGGTTGGTATGTGAGGTGTTTGGTCTGCCAGGAAGGGGGTGCTGCTCATGAGCCTTCTCCCACAGTCTCTGCAGGGGTTAGGATTCTGGTTCATCAGACAAGGGGGGAAGGGTGGACTGGAAGTTCAGAATGGCAGAGAAAACATTACTTCAATTTTTCTGCCTGGCAAGAGAGTGTTCAGTGTCACAACAGGGTCCCTCTGGGGAAGTAGATCCCACTTCCTAGAGCTCTCACCCGTGGGGTGAGGCAAGACGTCCTCAGTTCACTGCTTGCCTGCAGAAAATCTACAGGAGCAAAGAAAGAGAAAAAGAAAAAAAAAAAAACAACACAGACACAACATTCTTGGGGGAGGGGACGGACACTTTTTTGGCGGGATAAATTTTGTACCTGAAGTTTGCTTTCTTGGAGTTTCAGCTTCCCTCAGCAAAGGTGACCTGCAGTTATCATGCTTTTCTCTTGGCTCAGCTTCCAGTCTTCAGCTTAATTGGGTACTTTCTGGACATTATCCTTCCCTCTGGACAGTAGCTTCTGTCGGAGGCTGGCTCCAGTTGGCCATCTTGCCCCTCCATCTCAAAATCTTTTTTCTAACAAGAACATTTAAGAAAATAGGCCTACGTGACACATTTCTTATGTTCATTGAAGTCATCTATGGCAAACTCTAAGCTACTGTTATACTAAATGGAGTAAAACTGAAAGCTTTTCTACCTACAATGGGAAACAGAGGATTCCCAATATCACCACTATTCAACATAGTGCTGAATGTTGTAGCCTATGTGATCAGACAAAAGAAGAATTTAACAGGCATCCAAATGGGCATAGTGGTGCTCAGACTCATAATCTTTGCTGTAAACATCATCTTATGCTTAGAAAACCCATGAGACTCAACCACAAAACTCCTGGAAATGACTGGGAAATATAGTAACATCTCAGGGTATAAGATCAATGTCCACAAGTCAATAGCCTTTGCATATGCCAATAACAACCAAGTTTAAAAGCAAATATAGGACACTTTTCCCTTCACAGTAGCCTCAGAGAAAACTAAATACTTAGGAATATACCTAACAAAATAGGTGAATGACTGTTACAAGGAGAATTATGAAACACTAAGAAATGAAATTTCAGAAGACATTAACAAGTGGAAGAACATATCATGCTCTTGGCCGGGAAGAATCGCATTGTTAACATGTCTATTCTACCCAAAGCAATCTACAGATCCAATGTAATCATCATTAAAACACCAACATCATACTTTGAATAACTGGGAATAGTACTTCATTTTATATGAAACCAGAAAAAGCCCCATGTTGCCAATACTTATTAACAATAACATGGCTGGAAACATCACTTTACCAGATTGTATGGTATATTACAAGCTTACAGTAATCTAAACAGCATAATATTGGCAAAAGAAATAGAGACATAGGCATGTGGAACAGAATATAAAATCAAGAGATGAAAACATTCATTAGTTTCTATTGATCTTTGATAAACCAAACAAAAGCATACAGTGAGGAAAAGAATCGTTGGTCAACAAATGCTGTTGAAACAGCTGAATAACAACATGTAAAAGATTGAAACTCCAACACCTTTCACTACTTACACGAATTGACTTAAGATGGATAAAAGATTTATATTTAAGATATAAAATGATAAAAATCTTAGAAGAAAGTGTGGGGAAAGCTCAAATTGGACAAAGATTTTATGACAGAGACATCAGCGGCAGTTGCAAAAACAAAAATAAACAAAAGGGGCTTAATTGAGCTGAAAAGTTTCTGCATAGCTAAGGATGCAAAAAGTAAAGCAAAAAGACAACCTTCAGAATAGGAAAAGGTATTTTTATGGTATGAATCTGACAAAGGTTCAGATTCTACAGAGAACTCAAATTAATCAACAGAAAGAGCAAACAATCCCATCTACCACTGGGCAAGTGATATGAACAGAAACGTCTATGAAGAAGACAGATGAATGGTTTACAAACATTTGAAACCAGGCTCATTATCCCTGATTGTCCAATAAATGCAAATTAAGACCCTGAGATATCACCTAACGTCAGTGAGAACAGCCCACTTGATAAAGTCTCAAAGCTGCAGATGCTGCCGTGGATGTGGAGAGAAGGGAACACTTTTATGCTGTTAGTGGGACTGCAAACTAATACAACCTCATTGGAAGGAACTATGGAGAATCCTCAAAGAACTCAAATTAGTCCTCCTATTATCCTTCAATCCCATTACTAGGCATCTACCCAGAAGAAAGAAAATCACTTTATCATAAGAACATTTGCACTAGATTGTTTATTGTAGCTTAATTTACAATTGCCAAAATGTGGAAACAACATAAATGCCCACCAACCCAGGAATGGATTAACAATCTGTGGCATATGTATACCATGGAATACTATTCAGTCATTCAAAAAGATTGAGAATTTACATGTTTTGTATTAACATGGATTTAGCTGGATTACATTCTTCTTAGTAAAGCATCACAAGAAGGGAGGAGCAAGAATCCAATGTACTTAATACTAATATAAAGCCCCTAAGAGAAAACCTCAAATCAATTCAAGATGGGACACTGGGGAATGAGAGAGTGGGGACAAGGTAGGAGGTGGGGGTTGGGCAAATTCCTCCTTAATTGGCACAACATTAGGGGATATGGCACACCTCTTGGGGGCGAGATACAATTATAAGAGGAACTCTACCTATCAAATGCAAACATTGTAACCTAATTATTTGCACCTGGAAATTAGCCTGAAACAATAAAAAACAGGTTCAAAATCTATTTCTTTGAAGTCTACCATGGGAGATGGACTGTCTGATGGAGCCAAAAGATTGTGCTTTGGAACTGTGGTAAATCAAACTTTCTTGAAACACTTCTGTATCATTTCTGACTGAACGTTATTCCAAAAAGAACTAATTCAGAGGACAGAACCCACAGTGTTAATTGATGAAATGGACAGGCATACCACAGATTTGTATTTTAGTGTTGACCTACTGCAGAACATGGGATTACTAGTGCATTTTATATTTTGATGATGCCTTGGTCAAGAGGTTGGATTCTGGTATCATGTTTGGAGGCAGAAATTTCGGTCATGTTTGTGAGGTGATTCACTTGTGGGTGGGCAGGGCTGTTGTATACTATCAGTAGAATAGAGTACTTTTTATTCATTTTTTTGTTGAGACCCCTTATCCACTCCCCAAATAAGGCCCCAGTCATCTGTGTGCATCTGTTTGATCTCCAAGTAATGGACAGATCTTTTGATTTCAAGTACTTAAACGTACAATGTTTTTCTAACTTAACAATCACCAAGTGCTTACTTTCTCTATGGTTGAGCTAGTGCAAATCAGAACTGTGAAATGACAATTGAAATGTGTTCCACTGTTATGTTTGTCACCCATGATTATGAGGCCTTTGTCAGGAATCACCTTGAAAAAACATCCACATAGCAATCCAAGGGAGGTGGATTGCTTGACCTCAGGAGTTAAAGACCAGCCTGAGCTAGAATTAGACCTTATATCTACTAAAAATAGCCAGATGTTGTTGTGAGCACTGGTTTGGGCCCAAGAGTTTGAGGTTGCTGTGAGATATGACACCAGGGCACTAAACCCCAAGGTCACAGAGTGAACTCTGTCTCAAGAAAGGAAAAAAAAAAAAAAAAAAAAAAAAAGGAGTCAAAATTCATCAGTGTTAATGTGTTGTCATCTTTAAAGCATTTGCTTAAGTCTGGAAGCTTCTTGATGAACTCTTCTACAATTTCTACTGGAACTTCATTGGATTCACTACACAAGACTTTCCGGGAGCTCTTTTGTTGCAATTTAAATTTCTCAAGCAAATTGTTTGATGCTTGGAAATATGCTGCCTCAAACTCCTGTACAAATATTTTAGCAATTTTTTAAATCATGCACCTAAAGATTTTGTTGTTACCTGCCCTCATTTATTTGAACCAGCTTAATGTGCCTTCGCTAACTTTACTGAAGGAAGTTTTTTTCCTTTTCTATTCTAGGTCACTAATTTTCTTGCCATACCTCTCCAGGTTCTCATGTTTACATTTTGATGTTTCTAACTATGGTGTTGCTAATATCAAAATGTTCTGCAAATTTTGTTAGGCTGCTGTCTTCCAGAAAAAGTGCAAGATCAATTTTGTTCTTCAATGTAAGCTCTTTGAGTTATTTCCTTTGGGCCATGATGTCTGGGTTAATTATAAAAAATTTCAGCAATTGTAGGATGTACCTAAAATTCAGACCAATTCTGTCACATTGAAAGGATCTTCCATAACATATAATAAACAGTAGTCCATACCATATAATAAACAGTAGAGTCTCAGGCCTAAGCCAACACATAAGTAATATTAAAACATGAAAAATAACTTATACTAAAGAGAGAATAATACAACTAAAAGGCAAAGCCCGCATCTTCTACCCTTTAGTATAGAATGGCCTCAACTGGTCAAATTATGGAGGGCATATTAGTATTATGTGTCACGGTCTAAGTGGTCAAGTTAAAACTTACAGATGTGGTCAATATATAAATGTCAAGGGGTGGAGCGAGATGGCGGCTGAGTAATAGCTTCTTTGCAATCAGGAGAAGTGTGATTGGGGAGAGAAGACTCCAGTCATTTCTGGATTGTAGACTTTGCTCAGAAACATCTCTTTGAAGACACAGGAAGACAGTGAGAGACTTCTGGACCCCAGGAGGAGGACAAAAGCAGTGGAGAAGTGGCAAGTGATTGTGATTGGTCTGAGGCTGTGGCAGCTGTAACTACAACAGCAGGGAGATTGTAGACAGGGAAGGCCTTACCTGTTGGTTTTGTTTGTTTGTACTTGGTCACTCAGTTGAATTACCTTGGGAGAACTTGGGAGAGAGTACATATAACTTTAAGTGTTGTCCGGGGTACAGGACTAAACCGCTGGGCCAGAATGGTGCTAAAATTGTTTTTCTGTGGACTGCGTGTGCAGCCATTGTGGGAGAATTGCCCCCTGCAGGATCCACCCTCAGGATCGCAGAGCAAGACTCTTGCTGGGATACTTTGCGTGAGTGATTCAGTGACTATGAGAAGCACAAAAGTCTGGGACTGAGATGCCATGGAAAAGTGGACCTTTCAGTGTTTGGAAGTGGGAGGGCTGCCTTGCAGCCCTGGACCTCAGGGGCATAGAGTGAGGCCAGTTTTGGTGCACCAGATAAATGGGCAGCCACTTGAGGAGAGATCACAGTGACAAGTGATTTCCTGGAAAAGCATCCAGCAAAAAAAATTTGCTTAGCCAAGGTTATAGGTTTAAAGTGTCTTTTAAGCATGATGAGGGGAGATTCAGGCTCTCAACCTGCAGGGTTTGAAGGCAAAGAAGATAGCAGAAGCCTCCAATCTTCATATCCTCCAGCTGTATTGGCATTGTGATTAGGATCTCATACCCCAGAAGATAACTTGTTGCCCGAACAATATTCACCAAGTTACAAGCAAAGGTACTCCTTTTCTTTTTCTTTGCTTTTTCTACTTCAACATTTCCCCCATAGATTGCTCTTGTTTTCTTTTCTTTCTTCACTTTTCTAGTTTAAATATAATTTTTCATTGTTGTCTTCTTTAATAACAAGAACTTCATTTTTGCTAGTGTTTCTGCTCCTGTTATTTGGTTTTTCTCCCAATTTTATCCTGTAAGGTTTTAAGTTTGTTTGTTTTGATTTGATTTATAGTATTTTTGTCTTTCCTCTTTATTTGGTGGAGGTGGGGTACTATTCAGACTGGCAAAGAGCTGCTGACCTCAAGAAAACCATCCAAACCAGCACCACCAGAGGTTGTGAATTTTTAAGATGGGGGTCAAATTGCCCTAATGTACACCTTTATTACTCCTGTATTCCTCCTTCTGTGCCTCTTTTCTTTTTGTCAATATTCCATTTTAGTCACCCCCTCTCTATTCTCTTTTTTCTTTTTTTTTTTTTTTTCCTTCTTGCTTTTCAATCTTCTCATCCCTTTAGTCCTGTACCAAAAGGACTCATCAAAACCTTAATCCAGAGGCATGGTAACGTAAAGAGCAAGAGGATATGAAAGGAAAATTAGGGCAAGGAAACAGATAAAAGAAAACACGCATGAGGTAGAATCAGCACAAAAATCCTTGGCAACATGAAAAACAAGTCCAGAGCAATCCCCTCACGGGATGGTGAGGTAGCTACTGCAGATGATTCCACCTATAAAGAAATTCTAGAAATGAAAGAAAAGGAATTTAAAATACAGGTGATAAAAAAAATTAAGAAAATTGCTGAGAAAGTGGAAAATAACCAAAAAACAATGAAAGAAATTGCTAAGAAAGTGGAAAATAACCAAAAGGGAGTACAGAAACAGAATCAAATAAGAGAAGAACAATATGAAGAATATAGAAAGGATATGGCAGAGCTGAAGAAATTGAAGAAGTCAATTAGGGAACTTAAAGATCCAATAGAAAGTATCAACAACACATTAGACCATGCAGAAGAAAGAATCTCAGAAGCAGAGGACAAAGCTTTTGAGATAACTCAGATAGTTAAAGAGGCAGAAAAAAAGAGAGAGCATGCAGAGCATTCACTGACAGAATTATGGGAGTTTATGAAGTGTTCAAACATACAAGTTAAAGGTATCCAAGAAGAAGAAAAAGAATGTCCCAGAAAATACAAGTTATAGGTATCCCAGAAAGGAAGTGTGTCCCAGAGGAATGGAAGCCATTCTAGAGAATATTATCAATGAAAATTTCCCAAATATTACCAAAGATTCTGAAACACTCCTTACAGAGGGATATTGGACTCCAGGTTTCCTCAACTCAATAGAGCTTCTTTAGGACATATTGTGATGAGCCTGTCCAAAGTCAGGACAAAAGAAAAGATTTTGCAACTGCCAAGAGTAAGTGCCAACTCACCTACAGTGGTCAATTCATCAGGGTGACCTCAGACTTCTCTAATGAAACTTTTCAAGGCAGAAGGCAATGATCATCTACCTTTAATCTACTTAAACAAAACAATTTCCAGCCCAGAATTCTATATCCTGCTAAGCTAAGCTTTAAAATTGATGGAGAAATCAACTCTTTTACTAATATGCAAACACTGAGAAAATTTACCACAAGACAAGCTCTACAGAAAAAACTTGAACTTGTTCTATACACTGATCATTACAATAGACCACCAGCAAAGTAAGAATCCATAAATTAAAGGATAGAACCTAGCATCAACATTGATGCTAAAGATAAAACTTAGCAACTGACTTTCAGAAAATAAGATGAATAGAATGCTACCACACTTACCAATTATCTCAATAAATGTTAATGGCTTGAATTCCCCATTGAAGAGGCATAGACTGGCTGATCGGAAGAAAATATACAAGCCATCCTTTTGCTGTCTTCAGCAAACATACCTAGCCTCACAGGATAAATGAAAACTCAGAGTTAAGAGATGGAGGACAATTTCTCAGGCAAATAGAATTCAGAAGAATAGAGGGGTGACAATCCTATTTTCAGATACAAGTGGATTTAAACAACTAAAGTCAAAAAAGACAAAAATGGACATTTTATATTGGTCAAGGGAAAAATAGAATAAGAAATTTCAATTCTAAATATTTATGCACCCAACTTAAATGCTCCCAGTTTTTCTGAAACACATGTTAATTAATATGAGAAATAATGTATCCTATAACAACATAATAAAATGGGACTTTAATACTCCTCTTACAAAGCTGGAAAAATCCTATAAACAGAAACTAAACAAATATGCAAGAGACTTAAATGTGACTCTCAAACAACTGTGCTTGATAGACTTATACAGAACACTCCATCCCAAAGCTAAATAATATACATTCTTCTCACTGGTCCGTGGAACAGTCTCCAAAATTCATCATATCCTAAGACACCAAACAAACCTCAAAAGAATCAAAAGAATTGACACTTTACCTTGTATCTTCTCAAACCACAAGGCATTAAAGGTGAAATTCAAATCCAGCAAAAACGTTCAACCCCACACAAAGGCATGGAAATTAAACAACCTTATGCTAAATGAAAGTTGGGTTCAGGAAGAGATAAAATAAGAAATCATTAACTTCCTTGAGCATAACAACAATAAAGACACAGGAACCAAAAACTGTGGGATACAGTAAAAGCAGTCCTAAGAGGAAAATTTACCACCTTAGATGCCTACACTGAAGAATGGAAAGAGAGCATATCAACAAACTCACAAGTCATCTTACGAAATTGGAAAAAGAAGAGAGAGCATCACCAAACTCACAACCCATCTTATGGAATTAGAAAAAGAAGAACAATCTAAGCCTAAATCCAGAGAAAGAAAAGAAATATGTATAATTAAATCAGAGACTAATGAAAATGAAAAGAAAAGTATCATTCAGAAAATTAATAAAATAAGCAGTTGTTTTTTTAACAAAATACAAACTAGACTAACTAGACAAGACTAACTTTGGTCATACTAACTAAAAATAGAAAATTAAAATCTCTAATAACCTTAAACAGAAATGATAAGGGGGAAATAACAAAAAATGCCACAGAGATACAAGATATTCCCTCTAAATACTACCAGAAACTCTATGCCCAGAAATTTGACAAGGTGAAGGAAATGGATCAATGTTTGGAATCACACCCTTTCCCTAGAATTAGCCCAGAATAAATAGATCTCCTGAACAGACCAATTTCAAGCTCTGAGATCAAAGAAACAATTAAAAATCTCCCACCCACCCTCAAACGCTCTGGTCTGGATGGCTTCACACCAGAATTCTACCAAACGTTAAAAGAAAAGCTTATTCCCATACTGCAGAAATTATTCTGAAAAAAATTCAGGAGAAAAAAATATTCCTCTACATATTCTAAGAGGCAAACATCACCCGGACATCATAATTAGGAAAAGACCCAACTACAAACGATTACTTCAGACCAATTTTATTAATGAATATAGATGCAAAAATTATCAACAAAATCCTATCCTATACACCACACGTTATTATCCAAAAAAATCATACATTATGATCAAGTAGATTTAATCCAAAAAATATGTTATGTTTTAACATAAGCAAGTCTATAAATGTTATCCACAATATCAATGGAAGCAAAAACAAAAGACCGTATAATCCTATCAAAATGCCAAAAAAGCATTTGATAAAATTTAGCATCCTTTTCTAATGAGAACACTTACAACTGGAAACAAACAAGGTTGTCCTCTATTGTCACTACTATTCAACATAGTTCTGAAGTTCTAGCTAATACAATCATGCAAGAGAAGAAAAAAGAAAGGGCATCCAAATGGGAGCAGAGGAGGTCAAACTTTCCATGTTTGTTGATGATACGATCTTATACTTAGAGAACCCCAAAGACACAACCACAAGACTCCTTGAAGCCATCAAAAAATATAGTAATGTCTCAGGAGATAAAATTGATGTTCACAAGCCTTTGTATACACCAATAACAGCTAAGATGAGAAGTTAATTAAGAACACAATTCCCTTCACCATAGCTTCATTTTTTTTTATTAAGTCTTTTGTACATAGATCATAAATGCATTTATGCCAATTTCAGTGTGTTGATCAAATTGTTGTACAAATTGGAGTGCTAACATCATACTAATCTATAAAGCTTTCACCTCATTTACCCAATTATAACGATAGGACATTTGTGTTCTACACATGATAGATCCAACTTGTACTTGCAATGGGCTCCATGGTTGGGGTCCTCCTACTATCCTCTACTATCCATCCAACCCCCTCCCCATCCCTCTCTCTTCCCTTCACTCCTTCATTCTAGGCTCAAGTTGTGTTTCATTTTTCATATGCAAGTGTGAGTTATTATAAATTGGTTTCACAGTAGTACTGAATATATTGGATACATTTTTTTCCATTCCTGAGATACTTTACTAAAAAGAATATTTTACAGCTCCATCCATGTAAACATAAAAGAGTTAAAGTCTCCATTTTTTAATGCTGTATAGTATTTCATGGTATAAATATATCACAATTTATTAATCTATTCATGGGTCGATGGGCACTTGGGCTTCTTCCATGACTTGCCAATTATAAATAGAGATGCAATGAATAATCTGGTGCAAATATCTTTATTGCCAAATGATTTTTGTGGATATACAACTAGAAGAGGAATTACAGGATTAAACAGCAGGTCTACATTTAGATCCCTGAATGTTCTCCAAACTTCCTTCCAAAAGGAACGTACTAGCTTGCATTTCCACCAGCAGTGCAGAAGTGTTCCCTTTTCTCCACATCCACGCCAACATCTGTTGTTTTGGGATTTTGTGATGTGGGCTACTCCTACTGGAGGTATATGGTATCTCAGAGTAGTTTTGGTTTGCATTTCTCTGATGATCAAAGATGATGAGCATCTTTTTATGTGTCTGTAGGCCATGCGCCTGTCATCTTCACAGAAGCTTCTGTTTATGTCACTTGCCCACAATGAAATGGGATCACTTGTTATTTGATTAGCAATAAGTTTAAGTTCTCTCTCGATTCTGGTTATTAGACCTTTTGTCGGTAGTATAACTTGCAAAAATCCTTTCCCATTCTGAGGGCTATCTATTTGCTTTACTTAGTGTGTTCTTGGCAGTGCTGAAGCTTTTTAATTTGATCAGATCCCAGTAATGTATTTTTGATGTTGCTTCAATTGTCCAGGGACTCTTCTTCATTAAGTATTCTCTCAGGCCAATTTTCTCAAGCGTTTTTCCAGTACTCTTTCTAAGAATATTTATAGTTTCATGTTTTAAGTTTAATTCCTTTAACCAGTGAGATATAATTTTTGTTAGAGGAGAAAGGTGTGGGTCCAGTTTCAGTCTTCTACAAGTTGTCAGACAATTCATCCAGCACCATTTATTGAATAGGGAATCTTTCCCCCAATTTATATTTTTAATAGGCTCATCAAAAATCAAATGACGATAAGTGTCTGGGTTCACCTCTTGGTTTTCAATTCTGTTCCGTACATCTACCTCTCTTTGTGTCAGTATCATGCTGTTTTGATCACTATGGATTTATAATATAGTCTGAAGTCTGGAAGCGTGATTCCTCCTGACTTGTTTTTATTTCTGATTAATGTCTTGGTTATTTGAGATTTTATTTTGATATAAAATTAAGTACTAATTTTTTCAGGTGTTTAAAATATGAGAGAGGTGCTTTAAATATGAGATATATTTAAATATTTAAATATTTTGATATAAAATGAAGATATATTTAAATATTTAAATATTTTGATATAAAACGAAGTACTAATTTTTTCAGGTCTTTAAAATGTGAGTGAGGGATTGCGTTAAATCTGTTAATTGCTTTAGATAGTATAGACATTTTAACAATGTTGATTCTTCACAGCCATGAGCATGGCATATTTTTTTATTTGCAAACATCTTCAGCTATTTTCTTTCACAGAATTTCATATTTCTCATTATAAATATCTTTCACGTCCTTAGTTAGATACACTCCCAGATGTTTCATCTTCTTTGGCACTATTGTAAAGAGAATACTATCCTTGATTGTTTTTTCCCCTTGACTATTGTTGGTGTATATAAAGGCTACAGGTTTATGAGTGTTAATTTTGTATCCTAAGACTGTACTATATTTCTTGATCACTTCTAGGAGTTTTATAGTTGATTCCTTGGGATTTTCCAGATATATTAATATAATCATATCGTCTGCAAAGAGTGACAGTTTGATCTCCTCTGGTCCTATTTGGATTCCTTGATTGCCTTCTTTTGTCTGATTGTGGTCGCTAAGACTTCCATTACAATGTTAAAAAGCAGTGGAGACAGTGGGCATCCTTGCCTTGTTCTTGATCTGAGAGGAAATGATTTCAATTTTACTCCATTAACTATGATATTGACTGTGGGTTTGTGGTAGATGGCCTCTATTGGTTTAAGAAATGTTCCATCTATACCTATTTTCTTAAACAGTCTGATCAAGAAAGGATGCCGGATATTGTCAAAAGCTCTTTCTGCATCAATTGAGAGAATCATATAGTCTTTGCTATTTAATTTGTTTATGTGATGTATTATATTCACATATTTACATATATTGAACCATCCTTGGGATACTGGGATGAAACCCACCTGGTCATGGTGTATAATTTGTTTGATGTGTTGTTAGATTCTGTTGGCTAGGATCTTATTTAATACATTTTCATAAATATTCGTTAGAGATACTTGTCTATTATTTTCATTTCCTGTTGGTTTTTTTCCTGGTTTGGGTATCAGGGTGATATTGGATTTATAGAATGAGCAGGGAAGTATTCCTTCTTTTTCTATGTTTTGGAAAAGATTCAGTAATATAGCTACTAGTTCCTTTTTAAAGTTTTGGTAGAATTCTGATGTAAAACCATCTGGTCCCGGGCTTTTCTGTTTGGGAAAATTTCTTATACTTGATGCTATTTCAGAGCTTGTTACAGGCTTGTTCAAAATTTCCACTTCTTTCTGGCTAAGTCTAGGAGTGTGGCATGTTTCCAAGTATTGATCTGTTTCCTTCAGATTTCCATACTTCTGAGAGTAGAGTTTTACATAGTATTCATTAAGATTTTATTGAATTTCTGAGGAGTCTTATTATTTGTCTTTATCATTTCTGATTGATGAAATAAGGGATTTTACTCTTCTACTTCTGGTTGGGTTAACCAATGGTTTATCTGTTTTATTGACCTTTTCAAAAAAAACAACTCTTTGGTTGATATGTTGTATGATTGTTTTGTTTTCAATTTAACTTAGTTCTGCTCTAATTTTAGTTATTTATTTTTTCTTCTTGGCTTAGGGTTGGAAAGTTCTTCCTTTTCCAGTTGTTTGAGATGTCCCATTATGTTATTGGCTTTCTCTCTTTCCATTCTCTTGAGAAAGGCTGACAATGTTATAAATTTTCCTCTTGGGACTGCCTGTATTGTATCCAAGAGGTTCTGATAGTTCATTTCTTCATTATTGTTTTGTTACAAAATTTGGTAATTTACTTCTTAATCTCATCTATGACCCAGCTATCAATTAGCATGAGGTTATTTAGTTTCCATGTTTTTGTATGCATGTGGAGATTCCTGTTGTTACTGAGTTCAACTTTTATACCGTGATGGTCCAAGAAAATACAAGGAATGATTTCTGTTCTTTTAAATTTTCTGAGTTTAGACTTGTCACCTATATTGTGATCAATTTTCGCAGATAATCCAAGGGCTGATGAGAAGAATGTATATTTGGTTATGTTAGGATGAAATGTTCTATAGATGTCTATTACATGCAAATGTTGAATGGTTAAGTTTAATTCTAAAATTTCTTTGCTGAGCTTCTTTTTTGAAGATATATTCAACACTGTGAGAGGAGTGTTAAAGTCTCCAACAATTATGGTGCTGGGGGAAATCAAGTTGCTCATGTCAGTTAGAGTTTCTCTTATAAATTGAGGCACATTCTGGTTGGGTGCATAGATGTTGATAATTGAAATCTCATCATGTTGAGTGTTGCCCTTAACAAATATTAAGTGACCATCATTGGCTTTTCTTACTTTAATTGTTTTAAAGCCTACTGTATTAGTGAATAAAATTGCATCACCTGCTTTTATCTGATTTCCATTTGCCTGGAATATAGATGACCATACCTTCACCCGGCGTGTATTTTTATCTTTTAAGGTAAGGTGAGAGTCTTGAATGCAGCAGATGTCTGGCCTGAGTTTTCGTATGCAGTTGGCCAACCTGTGTCTCTTTGGAGGTCAATTTAAGCCATTCAGATTTATTGAGAGTAGTGATAAACCAGAGTTTTGTGTATCAAGTTCTTCGAAAATCCAGTGGACATTTTTAATCCTTTTACCATTATGGAAGTTAGACTTTGATCAAAAGTTTCTGAGTGATTTTACTTTGGTGGTGGAGGATTGTGTTGTTCATTATGTAGCATAGGTCTGAGAATTTCCTAAAGAGCTGGTTTAGTTATGGCAAATTTCTTCAACATGTGAATGTCATTAAAGTATTTAATTTCTAAATCAGAGATGAAATTCAGCTTAGCTGGGTACAGGATCCTGGGTTGAAAGTTATTTCTTTTAAGGTGATTAAATGTTGATGACCACTTTATTCTAGCTTGAAAGATTTCAGCAGAGAGGTCTGCAGTCATTCTAATATTGTTCCCTTTGTATGCAAAAGATTTCTTACATCTTACACCTTTCAGAATTTTCTCCTTCATATTAAAATAGTGAAATTAATTATAATGTGTATAATGAGAATTTTTATTTGGATTGAGTCATGCCTGTATTCTAAAACTGTCTGCTATCAGAATTTCAGAATCTCTGGGCATGTCTGGAAAATTCTCTTTAATTATTTCACGAAGAAAGCGTCTGTATCCTTCGCAGCAAGCTCATCACTTTCAGGTATTCCTATAAGGTGAAAATTAGACTTTTTTTTTTTTTTTTTTTTTTTTTTTTTTAAAATTATGCTCTCTTTTATTATGGCCAGGTAATATTTACTAACAGCAACAGTACATGCCAAGATCTTCATAGTATTATCTATGGGTAAACATTCAGAAAACAATCTTCAGGATTTAAGTTAAGGACTTCAATATTATTTATTTTTATTTTACAGGAGTTTATGAATTTATACCTTTGGAAGATGATGGAGTTTATGAATTTATACCTTTGGAAGGTGATGGAGTTCGGTTACAGATAAATGCTCAGAACTGTGTGTATGGTAAAACATGTGATATTAAAGATCCAAGTCAGAATATTAACTGGGTGGTACCAAAAGTTGGAGGAGGACCTGCTTACAATGGAATGAAAACTGAGAATACTTTCATTTGCAGGCACGTTTGGCAAGCTAACACCAAAATGTTAACAAGTGAAATTAGACATTTTTGAATTATCCCAGGACTCTCTGAGAGAATGATTCATTTTTGTTGTCCACTTTTTTTTCCTCTTTGAGTGTTTGGGAGCATTCAAAAGCTTTGTCTTCAATATTGGAGATCCTTACTTCTGCCTGCTCCATTGAATAACTGTGGCTTTCTATTGTATTTTTTATATCTTTTAGGGCTGAAAATTCTTGCTTTAATGTGTCAAAATCTTTGGTCATTTTGTCTTCAAATTCATTGAATTCTTGAGACATCTTTTGAATTTCTGCTTTCAATTCTAATTTCATTATTTCCTGCACGTTGTTGATCTTATTTGCTATCCAAACTCTGAAATCGATTTCTGACATCTCAAAAATTTATTTGTTAATAGGATCTTGTGCTGTGTCTGCTTTATCATTTCTTGTGGAAATTGATCTACTCTGATTGTTCATGTTGCCAGAGTTTTTGGGGATTCCACCTCATGATTATTTTTTATTGTTGGCTGCGTGGTCTGGTAAGGTGAGATTGGATTGGGGTTTCCTGGCATTGTGGCTAACCAGTCCTTTGTTAAGGATCTGGGACTGATGACTGCAGCTTTTTCCCCTTTAGCTTTGCAAAGGACTTGTACAGTATTACAGTCTGAGGCTGGGGAAACCTGCTTGGTGTGGTGGGGGTTAGGTAGCTCAATCTTGTATTCAACCTGTTCTTTTCCAATCCTGGTGGATCAGTGACTCTGGTGAAGTCTTAGCTGTGAAGAAATACAAACAATTAACAAGCCCCACCTCCCCAAACAACAACTGTAGTGGGAAAATTGACCCTTCCTGTTACTACACAACCAGGGCATCATGCAAGAGGGTCCTTGGGTGATTGTTCCATGCTAGGGGTTCCAAACCAATTGACCCAGTCATTATGAACTCTAAGATGGGAAAGTCTAAAATGTCTCCAGCAGCTAGATAGCAGAGGTCTACTGAATGCTCATATTTGGCTCTCTCCGGTGATCTACAGAGTCACAAATACCTGCCTGGTAGCACAGTAGGATGAGGAGGCAGAGTCTCTTTCTCCACTTAGTTCATTTTTCACGCCCAATCACTGGTGATCCCGCAGGGCTGCAGTCCTGCTCCTTCCAATAATGCGAAGTGGCAGGGCTTAGTGCCTGTCAGAGTCAAAGGAAGATCAATGCCACCAAGGCCCGGCCACAGACCTCAGCTTCCAGCCAGCTGGGGGAGCTGAGGCCTGCCTGCCTCCGCTGTTCAATAGCCACTGGTAAGTGTTCCACCTGGGCTCAGTCTAATCCTTGGAGTACCAGGCCATCAAATGCTTATCTTACTCAGCCTCTACGCCTTTGCCCCTGTCACTCTGCAGCACCAGGATCCCTATAGACTGAGTTCTGGTTTCCTCTGGCAGTGCACAGTGTTTGGGGGGGGGTTCTTCAAGATTAGACCCCAGCATTATCACTCTTTTGTTACTGGATCTTTGTGGGAAGTGTCCCTGCACAGCTCCTCTGCCACTGTCAAAGCCAGAGAATTCTGCCTGTAGCAGCAGATCCAGGAGTGTGCTGCACATGGATCTGGCAGCAATTGTATGCTTCACAAGATTCTGACAGTGTCCAGGGATGCAGCACACAGCCTCAGTGAGTCTTATGCCAGGTGGGCTTGGCGCAGAGGAAGGGAGGGCATGCAGGCAGGGCTCAGGACCCGGGACCCACAATGTGGCTTGGAGACAGAGAGGGCAGGCTCAGGTTTGGGTTCGGGTGCAGGGCTCCAGGTGAGTCCAGCTGGAGGTCTGGGCACTCGGTCAGGCAAGCTGGGAGGAGGAGACCGTGCTCATGAGCCTCCTCCCTCAGTGTCTGCAGGGGTTAGGGATTTGGTTTATCTGGTGAGGGGGGAAGGGTGGACTGGAAGTTCAGAATGGCATAGAATATGTTAGTTCAATTTTTTTTTGCCTGGTAAGAGAATGTTCAGCGTCACCTCAGGGTCCCTCTGTAGTAAGTAGTCCCCCCTTTTTGCTACTCACACCTGTGGATTGAGACAAGAGATCCTCAGTTCACTGCTTGCCTGTAGAAAACCCACAGGAGCAAATGAAGAGTGGAAGGAAATGAAAAAAAGAACCTGCAACTTTTTTTGGGGGAAGGGTCCATCACTTTTCCTTTTGTTTGAGTTTTCTACCTGAAGATTGTTGTCTTGGAGTCCCAGCTTGCCTCAGCGGTGGTGACCTACAGTTATCTGACATCTCTCTTGGATGGGCTTCCTATCTTCAGCTTAATTAGATATTTGTTGGATGTTATCTTTCTCTCTGAACAGGAGCTTCTGTCAGAGGCTGTTTCCAGTCGGCTGTCTCCCCCCTCCCGCCTCATCACAGATTCAAAGAAAATGAAATGCCTAGGAATATACCTAACAAAAGAGGTGAAGAAACTATATAAATAAAAATGATGAAACCCTAGGAAAAGCAATGGCAGAGGATATTAACAAATGAAAGAACGTCATGGCTGGAAGGAACCAAAATTGTTAAAATTTCTATACTTCCCAAAGCAATCTACAGATTCAATGCTATACCTATAAAATAACAACATTGTACTTTCAAGACTTCAAAGAAATAATTCTTCGTTTTGTATGGAACCAGAAAAAAACACGTATAGCTAAGGCAGTTCTTAGTAATAAAAACAAAGCTGGAGGCATCAGTCTTTAGGCTGTACTCCAAGTATAAGACCTTAGGCTGTAGTACAAGGCCAACACGGTCAAAACAGCATGGTATTGGCACAAAAATAGAGACATAGACATTTGGAATCGAATAGAAAACCAGGTAATGAAACTAACATCTTCCAGTCATCTAATCTTCAATAAATAAAACAAGAACATACATTGGGGGAAAGAATCTCTATTCAATACTTGGTACTGGGAGATCTGGATGTCCACATGTAGAAGACTGAAACAGGATCTGCACTTTTCTCCACTCACAAAAATTTATTCAAGATGGATAACAGACCTAAATTTAAGGCCTGAAATGATAAAAATCCTCAAAGAACGTGTAGGAAAAACAGTTAAATATATAAGGCTGGGCAAAGACTTTGTGAAGAAGACTTATGTGGCAATTGCAACAACAAAAATAAGCAAATTGCACTTAATGAAACTGAAAAGCTTCTGTACAGCTAAGGAGACAACAAGAACCTATACAATGGAAAAGGATATCTTCAGATTTTGAATCAGACCAAGGTTTGATAACTAGGAACTTTAGAGGACTCAAATCAATCCACAGGAATAAAGCCAACAATTCCCTATAACACCTGACAAGAGAGTTGGATAAAATCTCTAAAGAAGACAGATGAATGGCTGGCAAACATATGAAAAAATGCTCATTGTCCCTAATTATTAGAGAAATGCAATTCAAAACTACCCTGCAATATCACTTAAATTTAGCAAGAATGCCCAACATCAGAAAATCTCAAAACTGCAGATGCTGGCATGGATGTAGAGAGAAGTTTCATTGCTGGTGAAACTGCAAATTAATACAATCTCTTCAGAAGGAAGTATGGAGAACCCTCAAAGAACTCAAGCTAGACCTCCCATTTGATCCTGAAGTCCCATTACTATGCATCTACCCAGAAGGAAAGAATCTCTTCATCACTAGGACACTTGCAGTATACTGTTTATCACAGCTCAATTTACAATTGTATTAATGTGGAAACAGCCTAAATGCCCACCAGCCCAGGAATGGATTAACAAGCTGTAGTATATGTATTTCATGGAATACTATTCATCCATTCAAAAAAATGGAGAATTTAAATCCTTTGTATTAACCTGGATGGATGTGGAACATATTATTCTTAGGAAAGTATCCCAATAATGGAGAATCAAGAATCCTATGTACTCAATTTTGATATGAGGACAATTAATAACCTTGTATCCAGTGGGGAATGGGGGAAGGGAAGAGCAGAGAAAGAGAGAGAAGAAGGGAGGGGGTGGGTAAAAGGAAGAACAGAGAGAGGTAAGGAAGGAGGGGAGTAAAAGAGGAAGGAGCAGAAACAGGGAAGGATGGAGGGGAATGGGAGGGTCTCAGTGTGACACACCTTTTCGGGGCAAGACACAATTATAAGAGGGACGTTACCTAACAAATGCAATCAGTGTAACCTAGTATCTTGAAACCTCAATGAATCCTCAGCAATAAAAGAAAGTTTTAAATGTTAGAAAGTAAAATTAATCATATTTTCTTTCTATGTATTATTTTTATAACATTATTTACAAAAACTCATTGCAAATTCCAAGTAACAGAGAAATTTTTCTCCTATAATTTTCTAAAGTTGTTATAGTTTCAGATTTAACATTTGAGTGTATAATTTGTACTTAGTTCAATTTTGTGAAAAATGTAAGGTATATGGTTTGACTTGTTTCTGCCTGAAGTTTCATGTCCAATAGTTTCAGTGACCTTTTTTTTTTGTTTGTTTGTTTGCAATCATGGGACACCATAAACTGGCTTTATATACCATTTCACGTATTTTCATCACACGGATTTACATAGTCTTCCTGTAATTTACTTTGTTATTGTGTTAAGACATTTATATTCTACATTTACTAAGTTTCACATGTGCACTTGTAAGATGCACCATAGGTGTAATCCCACAAATCAACTTCCCTCCACCCATCCTCCCCCCTCCTTCATCTCCCTCTCCCCCTTCCCCATATTCTTAGGTTATAACTGGGTTATAGCTTTCATAAGAAAGCCATAAATTAGTTTCATAGTAGGGCAGAGTACATTGCATACTTTTTCTTTCATTCTTGAGATAGTTTACTACGAAGAATATGTTCCAGCTCCATTCATGTAAACATGAAAGAG
>CAUYPK010087847.1:0-20484 GCA_963574355.1 Loris lydekkerianus | reverse complement strand
ATACAAAATTAATCCAAAACATCTCAGAGAAAGTTAGTATGAACAAATCTCATTAACAAATAGAAAGTGCAACTTCCTGAGCCTGACTAGAAGCAGATCCATCGAGCTACTTCTGCGTAGCAACGACTCAGCAAGGCCCGGCTTGAAACTGCCTCTACCAAGATACAGCCAATGTGGTACCATGCCACTGGCCCGACCCTGTCACTCACCTCTTCCCCCGCCTTCTTTCCCTGCCCCTTCTCCACAATAAAAAAATAAATAAATTCAAAAAATAAAAAAATAAAAAAAAAAAAAAAACAAATAGAAAGTGCATTACCCATGTCAGCCTCATTAAGGTTAAGATGGTCTCTTTCTTTGAAAACACATGCTTTTGAATATATTCAGGTTTCTTACTTTGGTTTTTTTCACAAAACAAAATTCTAGAATAAAAACTAATGGTCTATTAAAATTAATAATTTTTTAAACTTATAACAAGAATATATGAGTGATAATTTGTCGGTCATTCATGAGTCTGTTTATTTGAGTCTGTTATTTTGACCTAGCTTGTTTTAACCTAGAATAGTAATTATGGGCACAGTACCAATTCCAAGGAAAATCAAGGTTACCAGCTTTAAAATTGTCTACAGAAAACTGTCTACAAATTGCCAGAGTAGAAGCCTTATCATAAATTTAAATGTTAGGCTAGCAATAATGGCAAACTGGCAGGTGATTACTGATGTGGAAGGGAAAAACATGCCGAAGTTCTTCAATAATGTCATGAATAGGGAAGTTCACATTCACTATCATTTTGGTGGAAGTTAGTTCTTAGAGAAACTCAAAACCAAATGATTAACTGAGATAGAGATGTTTAGGTTTTGAAATACAATAGTACCCTAAAAAAAAAAAGAGGGCTATATTGATAATTTTGTCAAATTTATATTAAAGAAGACACAAGCCCTTAGGATATGATATCATGCAATACTACTCAATTTTTTTCATAATGTTCTATGTGGTATAAATTTAACTCTGTATCCTGTTTACTCTAAAAATTGCTGAATATTTTGTTCTTCAAAATATTCTTGTTAGCGTATTTAACCTTTTACTCTTTTACGTTTTCCAGTATCTTAGAAATAACATTCATATCCAAAATTAAAACTAAAATATTGGTGATAAAATCATCATTAGAAGTAAAATATTTAATTTTACCCTAGGATAGGCACCAACTTTTATTTTTAAGGGCGATCAAAGAGTGAGATGTTGGTGAGTTAACATGATTTCCGTGACACGTCAAGAATGTGTCGGGATGTCTGCTTCTGCCTTCTATGCAACTTGAACCTTGTACCAATTAAGCCAGAAAAACAAATAAAATACAGAAAGACTAGAAAGAGGAAATAAAACTGTCATTATTCAATGACAATATGATTGTAGAAAACCAAAAAGAAAAAATCTACAACATACAACTAATAATAATAATACACTAATTTTTTTTTATAAAATACCAATTACACAAATCAAAAATTGCAGTCCAGTAAAGAACAGCTAACAGTTAAAATGTAATTAAAAAACAATATTTACATGAACACTTAACCAATTAGATATTTAGAAATATTTCCCCAAAATGGTATGAAACTCTTTGGAGAATATTGCAAAACTCTAGTAAAAGACGTTGAAAGAGACCTAATTAAATGAAGCAATATTGTTAAATGCCCATTGGTAGGAAAACTCAATACTTTAAAGATTCAATTTGCCTCCAAATTAATCTCCAGTTCCAGTTAAATTACCAACAGTGTCTAGCAATAAATAAAAGATAAAGACAGAAAAAACATAGAAAAGAAGACAGAGATTTTTAACTGTATCTTGGCCATATGCATTTATTCATTTACTGCAGTATATAATTATTGAATAATTTATAGAAAAATTTTCAAAAATTTAACTGAATTAGACCAACTATATTTTCTCTGTAACCTGCCTGTCATTATAAGTATTATGCTTACAAAAGTCGTCATAATACTATATAAAGTTCTAGTTCATTTATTTTCACTACTATATACTCTGTTGTATGAATAAACCCAGTTTCCTCATATTTCTCCTATTAAAGTATATTTAGATGTGTTTTCAAGTTTTTATTGTCCCATGAATTGGTACAGCAACAATAAAATGATGATGAAAGTAACAAAGTATTTTTCTAGTGCATCAGCCTCAGATGCTGACAAAAAAAATCATAGTAAATACCATTACTGTCTACAATGTATGGATGAGGAAACTGAGTCAACACAGCTAGTGCAGGGTGTGGCGAGAAATCAAAATGAGGCAGCCAGGCTTGCATGCTCTAAGCACTCCATCTGATCTGCACATCGGAATCATCTGGGTGCTTAAAGATTACGACCAAGCTTCTGTCTACATCAACTGACTCAAAATCACTTGCAACTAAGCCTGCATATAAATATTATTTAATCTGACTTTAATTAAACCTTTTATTTTGAGGTAACTATAAATTTGTATGCAATTGCAAATCACCATTTAGGGGAATCCTTGCCCCATTTACTCAGTTTTCCCCAGTGGTAACATCTTGCAAAACTGTAACACAGTATCAAAACCAGATTGCCATGGACACGGTCGCAATTCACTAAAATTTTATCATGAAGATTTGGAAGAAGCAAAGAATAAATGCTGTATTTGATATGTTTGGTTTACAAAATATTCTAACTATCAAACTGACATGGAGTCTTTTCAATCATGTTTTAAAATATATTATAATCAGCAGTTTAGCTTTGAGGAAAGCTCTATCCATATTTTATTCAGTTAAGAGGATTATAACTTATTTGAGGTATAAATTAAGTTTGTTTCATACATTTAATAATGCATAATATTTCAATCCAGATAATGTATAATGAAACAGGCAGTAAAGCTGCTAATATTTTCAGGAATATATACTAATGATCATTCTTTAAATTCATCCATAAAAAGCTTAAATTAGTTTTTTGATTTTATAGCACTTTTTAGAAATAAGTTTTACCTAAGCATTTTCTCTTTCTTACATAATTCCTTTCCGTCTTAATTATATAACGTTTTAATTTCTATAAGAGTTAAGCCACATAATTGTGATATATTCATTGGGTTACCAACTGAGAAAGTGGTGGAGAAGAGTGAGTTATCAGCCATTAAAGCTGCAGAAGAGTACGCATAGTAGCCTGGGGTTGCTGTCAGCCAGACTTGGTTTCAGGTTCTGGACCAGCTGCTTATCACTTTTTGGTGTGGGGCAATGATCTTGCCTCTTAACTTCAGTCTATGCATTTGTTAAAAAGGGATAATAATAGTATCATATTCGTAAGGTTACTGTCTGTCAATAAAGTGTTGAGTACATATAACGTAAGTTTTTATAATTAGTACAATTATTATTTTCCAACACCATGTTGTATCAGGACAATCTTACTAAGCCATCCCAGGATATCTGTATGATCAGAAATACTCATGGTAGGATAAAAGCAGTCTTTCAGTTATATTATAGAAGCCTTTATTTGAGGCCACACCAATTCATTTAACAATTTTTCCTGTTAAATCACCATCCTCAACAATAACCTCCTACCAAAAGAAAAATAACAGATAAGTATTTAAATTATTTTAGAATGATACAAGCTGGTCTGACTCACCCCATTGAACTTAATAATTTCTGGTCAAACTTACTGTATTCTGTTTTGGCAATATAAAAAGGAAAATATAACCTTTAAGTTTTATTTAAAATCTTCTAACTTCTCCCTCTCTATCACTGGAAGATTAGAACTATCATTCACTCAGTTGATCAGGCGCAAATCATAGAGATTATTATTTATTATCCTCTTTCTCTCCATTAATAACCAATATATTAATAATTCTTTTAGCCTCCATCTTCAGAGTATCTCAAATATAACCATTTTGCTCTGTATCATCTGCTGCCACTTTAGCTCAGTTCCCCTAAATGACCTCCCCATAGTCCACTCTCCATAAAATTGCTGGAGTTATCCTTTAAAAAGGTAAGGCATATTTTGTTTCCTCTCCCTAGAGTTATACAATGAATGAAGTTCACCGCGATCAGGCATCATATAGGCCCACGGGACCCAATCTATCTCAGCACTAGGCTGCTCCCTAAACATAGCACCAAAATGATACATTGTGTTTATCATTCTCCAGCTTTTTTTGCTTTCCCTCTCACAGATCTAAGTCCTTCCTCAGGGACTTTGCACTAGTTATGTAACTGCCACTCAGCAAAGGACTGTCATTTTTGAGAGCAGGTAGAAAGATGAGTTACAAGTAGCCATGAGCATAAAAGGTTGAAAGGCCCTGCTTCATGTTTTTTGAACTGGTAGAATGCTACCTGACTCTCTCCTCCAGATGGAGTGAGACCAAATTTCAGGTGTGCCTCAGTGAGCAAGTGCATCCACTCACTCACTCACCTGTACGCTTAGCTGCTTGTCTGCTAGTTTCGTATAACTCAACATGAAAATACCAGTAAACCCTGAATGTCATAGTTCTTATCAGTCCTTCCACTCAGACAAACCCTTTGGTCAAGCTCAATATTAAGCTTTTTATTTCTTTGTGCATGAGAGACAGAGAGAGTGTGTGTATGTGTGTGTATACATTTTTATATGTAATTTGTGTAACTATATATAAAGCTTCTTTAGAACAGAAACTGTCTCATTAAACTGTCATTCCATCACCACACCCTTCCCTATCATTTATCACAGTAGGTATTCAGCAAGAACCAGTTAAAATTTTATTTACTGATTTTCCTTCAAAAAATGATGCTCAAAACTGCCAGAATATTAGGTTAAGAAATTAATGTCTATGATCTGTCTGTTTGATTGTGGACCTTAAGTACCTAACGTTAGAAATAGAAGTTGGCAGAAACCTTATGAATAGAGTAATATTTCAAGTCTCTTTAGACTGCATATTAATTATAAATTGTTAAGTATATATTATCTTATTCTTTTGCTCCAAAATTTGAAAAAGTGATCCCCTGTGCAATGGCGCTTTAGACTAAGTATGATGTCCTTTGTTATAATAAATATGATTTTGCCGTATGTAGTTCTATCTTTCTACAACTCAGTCATTTTATGTTAATTTTTGCTTGTTTTATTCCTTGTATGACTCTAAAGAAGTAGGTATGTTTTATATGAGAAAAACAGCCATTGCCTTCATAGTATATTATTTGTGTTTGCAATTCAGAATAATTTCTTTTCCATTCTAATATCTTCACGACAGGACAAAATAATTAGTGGATATGGTTAATCTGTGTTTCATTTGCAAACCATGACAACAATGTGAAATGAAAAAACACTATAGATTTTTCAATAGATTTAGTGTTTAGAAATAAGCATTGTTTATCAAGAAACTACATGTCAACATTGTTCTATGGTTTGTAGTTCATTCTGTAGAATTGATTATAATAACATGTACATAAAGAAAGAATTGAGGTATTTAGTATTCTGTTATCCTAATGTTTTCCAACATTAAAATGTACGTTTGAGTATCCTTCTATCAAAACGTATAGAATGTTACTTACATTATTATTGTATTATTTTTTGTTCTATACTATCTAAAACATTCATTGACAAATATAGCTTTTTATTTAAAATTAATATAAATTTAATCAGAAGTTATTCCCAATTTTAATATAAATACAGGACTTAGTATTTCTGAAAGAAGTCTAAAATGAAAAATGATACTATAATATTAAAAATGTCTAAATAGGAAATAACTAACCTCTAGATCTACAACTCAGGCAAAACCATCAATCAGGTGACATTTTATTCATTCGATAACCGGTTAAAGCACCTAGTGCTTTCCAACACAGCACTCATAGCTGAGGACGCGTGGGGTTACAACTGCTGGGAAGGGAAAACTCGGTCTGGATCTGTGTGGAATGTGTCATCAACTAAGATGTAGAGACGAGTTCTGCAAATGGCAATGACGGCCGCTCGGGCTGCCACCAGGGAAATGCAGCGACAGCCGGGATGAATGGGAGAGCATAACCGGAGAGAACCATGCAAGAGCAAAGTGTGAAAACCTGGAGCAGGTGAAAATAGTTGTAGAGTAAGGGGAAGGTAGTTTGTGGAAATGATGAATACAGGGCAGCTACTGCAGAAGCCGGTGTTTGTTTGGAGCAGCCTCACACCACCTTTCCATAGATTCTGTAGAATTTGTTACAAGTATTGTTTCTCAGGCATTGTGGGTTCTTATTTTAATTCTTAGCCACATAGATACTGACTCAACCTGAGTCTCTGCCCCACCCTCCCATTGTACTGCCCAAATGTACAGCGATTCCCAACCTATCGTGTGTGACCCACAAGTAAAGGCATCTTGACAATTGTCCCAAGAATCAACATGAACACCAAGCTTTACCATGGACTAAACAACCAACATTTCTATTAAATGGCCAGCCTTCAACTTTTCTTCAGATTGTGAAAGTGACTATTTATGTCCCTGCTGTTCTCTTCCCTGTGTACTCACCTGTAATGAAATATAATAATTTTTCTGTTTGGTTCTCTAGAATTTTGTGGGGATACTGACCAGTATGATAAACTCACCTGTGCTCTTGTGATACTAGATCCTGATGGCATCTAGGATTTGAATAGGAGTGTTCAAAATAAATTACTCAACTAATAGCAATGGCCTAATGAATGGAACATTGGAACATACCTGAAGATACTGGAAAATATAATAACCTGACACTAAAATATGGAATATATCTGAAGATGTTGGAAGGTATAATGAGTTGAAATTAAAATGTATCAGGTGAATCATTGCCTTTTTGTCCTACCATGGCTAAAGGTGCCTGTGGCCCCATATGCCAGAGGTGAAGGGTTCAAACCCAGCCCCAGCCAAAAACTGCAAAAAAAAAAAAAAAATCTGCCAGGGCAAATATGGTTATATTCAAATGGATAGCTCTCAATGTACCTAAAATAATATTTTCCACAGATAATTATAGAAAAGTTAATAGAAAAAGTATGACACGAATGACATAATTTAATATAGAAAAATACTTTGATTCATTTGTTCGATAACTATATTTTGAGTGCTCACTAAAAATAGTGTATACTCACTCTGATCTAAGTGTTCCACATAACTTACTGAATCCTTATAGCAAATGAATGAGATATCTTTTATTTATCTTTTAAAAGATATTAATGTGAGGGCTGTAGGGTGTAACAAATGAATAAAAAAATTTATCTAGAATCATGTTATAAATAATACATACAAATCTGAAATTCTTAACAATAAAAATATAGAAATATACACATAATTTCACTGACATACTGAATTTAATAATTTTTTTTAGAATCCTACATAACTTACTCCATATTGTTGGTTACACAATCCTCAGATTCTCCAGTTTTCCCTTAGACAAGATTCGCATTCTCTGTAAAATGTGCCCTGATATATTTTAGAAATTGGATTTAAATTATTAATTTACTTTAACAATACAAGCTAATTTTTGACTACTAACATATTGTTTGGCCTATTAATTTGATGGATTAAAATAATAGATTTCCCACACTGATTTACCCTTTCAAATTTTAAGAAAGAAATTTGAGCTGTATGTTCCAATAGTTTATAATTTTTCCACATATTTTGTTTCGAATTAATTATATGTGAAAAAATCTACATACATATTAATAAATTTAAATAATACAGAACATAGAAAATATCAGAATAGCTAAATTATTTGAAAAGGTTTGGAGAGGAGATGTTACATGACTTGTCACACATAATAGAAAGGTTTTTAAAAAATATTTTTTAATCTTCCATACATAACTTACATATATTACACAAATGAAATATAATTTTCCAATTTATAATTTAATGATTCAGCCTGTCAATGATATTAATAGTTTTTTAAGTCTATGGCCTCATAATAAAAGAATTTAAAAAACATTTACTTCAGTAATAAATCAGGATACTTTAAATAAGACACTACTTTGAGAAGAAGTTGAAGTAGATAACTTTTAAAGTACTTTGAAATGACAATAATAATAGAAATAGAGGGATACTGTAATCCTGTTTAACAAACTGGTTCATGAGCTTTGCTTGGAAACTTTTTCTTACACATTTCAAATGTCCATCCCAATTCTACTTTCAATAGTTTCTATATAAAGCAAATTTATCATGCAAATGGCAACCTAGTTCTAATAAATTAAAATAATTCTACAAGGACAATTATTTTTATTAGGATGGGCAAAGATCATATGATCTGGATAAAGGAATTACATTAGAAATTAAAAATAAGAGGCTTTATCTCAAGAAAGAACAGAATCTTTAAAAAAAATTAATATGTTGGCTCTCTGCCCGTAGCACAGTGGTTATGGTACCAGCCACATGCACCCAGGATGGCAGGTTCGAGCCCGGCCCGGGCCTGCTAAACAACAACAACTACAACCAAAAACTAGTCAGGCGTTGTGGGAGGTGCCTGTAGTCCCAGCTACTTGAGAGGCTGACACAAGAGAATTGCTTAAGCCTAAGAGTTTGAGGTTGCTGTGAGCTGGGACACCATAGCATTCTACCAAGGGCGACATAGTAAGACTCTGTCTCAAAAAAAAAAAAAAAAAAAAATCAAGATGTTGTGACTTTTGGTTAGTGATACTTTTAATTTCTCAAGGCAAATAATTTTTCCAGTAGTAAAACCAAAACCAGAAATCACAAAAGCATCCACAAGTAACATCCAAAACTAATATGTAATCCAAAGGTTTATTACATAAACATAAAACTACCAACAAAGATATCTCCAAAATAATAATAATAAATAAACCCAGAAAGCCCAACTCTATGCTTCTCTCCCTTTACATAAACGAACCAGCATCACTCCCTTTTCTATATTATCAAAGTAAATAGAAAAAATATTAATTAGAAGAAAATAAATTCTAAGCATGCTAACCTTCAACACTGGAGCTCTACTAACTACTGATTCTTTTAAAGTACACATGTATTTCTGCATACTCTACTCATATATGAGGAATTTCATGGCTGAGAAAATTCATTTAAGATTTATAGGGTAATCATAATTAGATGCGTGGAGTAACTATTAAGTATATATAATTTAAAACTGCACAGTTAAGAATTTGGTCCATTCAGCAGTAGCTAAAATTTAACTTGATTTATTGCTTTATGACTAAGCTATAATTATTTCCAGCCTACAAGTTCATTATCCTTTTCCTATCTAGTGAATATTTCTTTCTTTTCTAAGACAAGATGCATGTGTCACTTCCTTTGACTCTGGAAATTAAAACCTAAACTTCTCTGACTGCCTAAGGCAGAGTTAAACACTGCTTTCCCTGGCATTCCTGAACCATCCTGGATAATAAGGTGTGTATTACATTCCCTTCTCATTATTTATATTTGTCTCTAATAATATTATACCTTTGTTTTCTGAGTGCTTCTACAGTTCTAACCATGTCATATGTGCTGAATAAATATTTATGGAATAAAAGCATCCACTAATGAATGGCTTAGGAAGCCAGCTCTAGTTGACTGTGCCAGGATATGAAAGATGGCTTTGGTGAAATAGTAGGTTCATGTTGATTTGAAGATGATAAAATGATTTAATATTTGGCAAAGACTTCAAGCACGTGCCAAGTATCCTTTTGCTGTTCTCTCTGCATTTGTAAGGCTGAAGATTACGGCTGGATTCTGGCCAATGGAATGTGGATGGAAATAACAGGCATTTTCCCAGGCCTGGCCCTTAAAAAGTTCTCCAGACTTCTCTTCCTCTCACATAGTGGCGGCCACCCATTCCAAAGGGAAGAGCTAAAGATGCAATATGAGTAAGAAATAAACTTCCTAGGTTGAAACAAATATCTGGATTTTTTTTTTTTTTTTTATGAGACAGAGTCTCACTTTATTGCCCTTGGTAGAGTGCTGTGCCATCACTGCTCACAGCAACCTCCAGCTCCTGAGCTTAGGAGATTCTTGCCTCAGTCTCCCCAGTAGCTGGGAGCACAGGCACCCGCCACAACACCCGGCTATTTTTTGTTGCAGTTTGGCCAGGGCCAGGTTTGAAACCACCACCCTCGGTATATAGGGTCGGTGCCCCACTCCCTGAGGACTGTTTTAACTAGAGCAAAGCTTAGCAAATGTAACTAATAAAGACATTCATACCTTGAAGAGGGGAAAATATTGCCACATTAAGCTAAACCTTAAAATGTGACCCAGGAGCACAGTGGTCAAATTGTGGACAGTGGGGAAATATAGGACTCTGAAAAGTTCAACATTGGACTCTTGAATCATATTAAGGAGTAAAGATATATGGTAAAGGTGTGGCTTACGGAATCCTAGGAAAGGGAACACGTGCTTACTGAGCTAGCGTCTCTACGGGCAAAGGCTAAAAAGTCTTGTGGTGAGTGTTGATTATTACAGGTGATGCTTGGCTAAGTACAGCTGTGCATTGCTTTACAATGGGGTTATACTCTGAGAAATGCACCCGCAGGTGATCCAGTTATATGAATGCTGGGGAAGGAAGAAGACCTTGTCCTTTTAGTTTAAGACTACTAGACCAAATGGATGCATCTCTTGATCTGACAATTCTTGGACTCTGAACTGGATTCAGTGATTTTTGGTTGGAGAAGAGGGTGCATTGAATGTGAAAAACAGACATTTGATGATCAGAAGTTTGAATGATGCTAGAGACTACAGGTGCTGCTTCCCCCATGTCCCAGTGATTCAGGACAGGTGGTGCGGTGGCGCCCCAGCTAGCCCAGCCAGGCTGAGCTAGAGGACCTGCGCCCTCCGCCTTGGCCGTTTTGGTGCAGCGGCAGCCGGCGGAGGAACCAGGAGCTGGAGGGTAGGCAAGGGGGAGCTCCCACTCCAACTCCCACCCCCACGGGAGGCTCCAATAGCCAAAAGAGCGGAACAAGTGCTGGGAAGACACAGGCGCCTCCGTGTCCCCTTCCCTTTACTCTTGGGACTAAAAACGGAACCCCCATTTCCTCTGCCTAGGTCAATTTGATGTAAGTTTCCTGGGCCTCAATTCCATGAATGGACTGTGTCCATTCATTAATACATTCATTCACCTTGCCCCAGCGGAAGGGTCTGTGTCCATTCATTGATACAGTCCTTTCCACTTCATTCACCTCGCCCCAGTGGAAAGGACTGTGTCCCTTCACTTCCTGGCCAAGGAACCCGTGCACCTATATATACCGCTAGATGGAAAGAGACAAGAGAGAGCTTTTCTCCCCGACTTGAGTTTTCTCTCTGGGAGCTTTAGTGTTTTCGTATTCTTTTCTGTAAATAAATTCTGTTTTACCACCAATCTGTGGTCCGCAGATTTATTCTTCAAATCACGGAGACCAAGAACCAGAAATTCCAGTATCACCAGTTTCACTTGCTATGAAGTCTGGATCTCATGTCTGGCATTTGGGACCAGGGAAACAGTGATGTATGTAACTTCTACAGCTTGCCCTTAGAAACATTCTGCAGAGAAACGGACTGCACAAAATTATTTCAGTTGAGTCATTAAACAAATGACTCAAAAAAAAAAAAAAATAAAAAAAACCCAATAATAACAATCAGTATCCAGAGTTTCTACAATGTTATTATTTAAAATGTCTAGTTCCCAATTTATTTAAATGAGATATGAAAAGAAACAGGTAAGTGTGACACATGGGTATAAAAATCATCAGCAAAGTATTTAATATTAGCAAACTTTATCAGCAATATGTAAAAAGGATATATATCATGAGCAAGAATTTTCCCAGTAAGGCAAGAGTAGCTTAAAACCCCCAAACCAATTGATATAATACACCACATAAAAGAAATCAATTGCTATAATACACAACGTAAAAGAACAAAAACCACATGATCACTCCCAATGCAAAAAAAGTATCTGACAAAAATCCAACACATTCAATAAATGAGGAAAAGAAGGACACTACCCAACAGATTAGCCTTCTGCTTCCCCATCAGACGTAGGAAGCCTCAAAAACGCTCACCTCCACAAAACAAAGTGAAAAAAACAAGATAATAACCATGATTTTCCTTGCATGCATCAAAGATTTGAGTTGCAAGGCAACCAATTAACCAATGTTGGAAAAAAAAAAAAAAAGACAAGCCTCTCCAAAAGGGATGAAACAATATGGAACACTGTACATTCATCAGACTTTGCGAGAAGTCTATAACCCCCATGTAAGGGGATACTGCAAGAAATATTAAAGCAAGCTCTACATGATTGCAAGAGGGACCTAACCTAACAAATGCAATCAGTGTAACCTGGCTTATTGTACCCTCAATGAATCCCCAACTATATATATATAAAAAGGAAAAGTATGGCACAGACTAGCAACCTGAATCTACAAAAATAAATGAAAGTACCAGAAAAGGTAAAAAATAAGAGTAAGTAGGGCAACAATGTTAAACCAATGTGAGGTCTGAGACATAAATAAAAGTGAAACATATGACGACAGTAACCATGGTGGCGGAAGGAATTGGAAGCATGCTGTGGTAAATGTTCTTGTCCGACACAGGGAGTGGCAGGATGTTACTTGAAGATAATTAATTAAAGATATATGTGGTGTCCATAAAGTTAATAGTTTTAAATTTTAAATTGCACGTGAACTTTATGTATTGTGAGCTCAAAAGAAAATCAAAATTTAAAGAATTTAGAGAAACTGTTCTGAAGAGAATTAAATTTTAAAGAAATTGGTACACATAGGGTGGCGCCTATGGCTCAGTGAGTAGGGCGCCTGCCCCATATACTGAGGGTGGCAAGTCCCAACCCAGCCCCGGCCAAACTGCAACAATATAGCAGGGCAGTGTTGCGGGTGCCTGTAGTCCCAGCTACTTGGGAGGCTGAGGCAAGAGAATCACCTAAGCCCAAGAGCTGGAGGTTGCTGTGAGCTGTGACACCATGGCACTCTACCAAGGGTGACAAAATAATACTCTGTCTCTACAAAAAGAAAAAAAGAAAAGAAATTGTTATACATAAATATAAATCAGCACAGAATTATCCAAAAAGATCTTTCTACTAAAATTAGTGAATTTCACTTACATATGTGGGGATATCAAGCCAGTATTTTACAGGATGAATAGATATCTAAACAATCTCCAAATAGGAGAAAAATACTAAAATACTAAAGATAAAATAAAAACTAGTAGGAATAACTTACAGTTATTTTCTTAATTTATGTAACAAGATACCATAGAAAGCACGTAAAATATTTCACTGGGGACTTGACAGACATTTCTGACTTTTATAAAGAGGCAAATTTAATCACAAATATCTCTTTTTTCTGAATAGAAAACTTTTATTCAGAGTTCCTCAAGGATTAGAGCAAAGGGAAGTTTTAGTTTCATTAATGTTTTATAAGTTAACTGAGAAAAATACAGTCAAAAACACTCATCTGTTTGCAAAAAGATAATAAACATTAACATGGGTCATGCCAAGTCAATTAAAGTAAATGTCAAGAAAACCTCCTAAGATGGTAGATAAGCATCAATGAACTTTAATGTAGCCAAGTATTTTCTCTCAAAAATAAATTATAATGTTATATAGTGATGATGAGTTGCTAGTTATTAAACACCTTATGTATTATCATAGAAAGATATTTGATATTTTTCCCATTCCTGGCACCAACCTCCTAAAACCCTGGGAACTGCCAGACTGTGAAGGGTGATAGAAGCACCTTTTGTTCTAATAAGATGACTCTTTGTGGCCTCCTAAGTAGCTTCATGATCAGGGGCGGTCACCAGAGAGACCAAGCCTTGATTAGAAGCTTGGAAATTTCAGCTTCATCCACAACTTCCTATCAGTGGTCTAGGTAATGAGGCATCTTATTAAAATCTCCAAATGATAGAGCTTGCGGAGTTCCCTCCCTGGCAAACACCTAGCCCTGTCCATCTCTTCCCTTTGGCTGTCCTTGAGTTGCATCCTTTATATTAAACTTGTAATAGTAAAGTGCCTTCTTGAATTCCCTGAGACATTTTAGCAATGTATTGAATCTGAAGGGGACGCTGTGCAGCCCTCAATTTATAGCTGCTTGGTCATAAGTATAGAAGGTTTGCGACTTGGAACTGGCATCTGAAGTAAGGGACAGTCCCGTGAGATGGAGCCATTAATCTGTGGGATATGTGCTATCTCAAATAAATTAGCCTCAGAACTGAAGTGAAATTTTTAATAACCAGTTAGTGTTCAAGGAATCAGAAGTGGAGAAGTGGCATTGGAAAAGACACCACACATTTGGTGTAAGACCTTAGAAGACATCCAGACATCAAAAAATTGCAATTGCCAAGATGTGGAAACAACCTAAATACCCATCAACTCAGGAATGGATTAACCAATGTGGTACATGTACACCACGGAACACTACTCAGGCATAACTAAGATGGTGATGTCAAATTCTTTTGTAATATCCTCGATAGAACTGAAACATATTCTTCTTAGTAAAGTATCACAAGAATGGAAAAGCAATTGTCCAATGTACTCAATATTAATATGAAGCTGGTAAATGATCTGATGCACGCCCAAATAGGAGAAAAACTCATTGCAATTAAAGTTGGGGGGCGGAGTAATGAGGGGAGAGAGGGAGGAAGTTGGGGTAATCTCACTGAATAGACATGGGGTGGGAGTGCCACACCTTTTGTGTATGGACATAACCACAAGAGGGACTCTACCTAACAAGTTCAAATGTTTTAACCTGATTATACCCTTACATAAACCTGAAATAAATTTACTTTTCAAAAAAAAATTATCTCACTATATTATAAGGAAATTATTTGTAAACTATTTGAAAACACACAGTCTCTTCAATATTATATTCCAGCAAAGCAAGTAGGTTTTAGAATATGCAATATGTTTTTCTAAAGATAAATTGTGTTTGTTCAATTCAGTTTGGCCTAACAAGTTCAAAAGTCTAATTTCTGGTCAATATTATGTAGGGAATTAGGGGCAGGAGGGGTAAAGTGTTATAGGGTGCATAGCAGGCCCAGAACTCAAAAGTACCATGTGAGATAATGGCTGTTGTATTTCAAGGAAAATATAGTTGGAAGGCATTTGTGAAAGAGAAATTAAACTGATAATTAATTATATAATGTAATTATAATTATCCTTAATTAATGGATATATTATTATTGTATTTTATAATTAATTAATGGATATATAATATATAAGATATTAATGGATTTAATTAATGAATATATAATTATATAATTAATCATACATTTACATAATTTAATTTAATTAATTAATGGGTATATAATATATATATTAAATGATTTTTCAGCCACAGTATGAAGGTAGAAAAGCTGTGAATGGTGAATTATTTGAGCCACTCAAACTGAAAAAATAGCATTGTTAAAAATTTATTAAAACTTAAATCAGGTAGTTTCATGATAAAGTGATAGGATATAGATAAGTTAATCACATGTTACCATCTTTCTATACCCTTTACTCTTATGAGAAATATAAATGTAAGTTGGTCTCAAGAATATTGGCCCCACCCTGGCATAAAATTCTTAATATATTCTTCCCCTGAGTGTGGAAACTATGAAGATGATAGTATCACTCTTGCAAACAGGTTACACTACATGGCAAAGTTGAAAAATACAACAAATGTTATAAAGGTCTCAAATTAGTTAATTCTGATTCTTAATCAAGAGAAATTATTCTCCATGAGCCGGTTCTAATCTAGTGAAAGTCCTCAAAAGAGGGCTTGGGCCCTTCCTGTAGAGAAAGAGACCCTGCTGGACTTGAAGAAGTGAGCTGCTATGTTGGGAGGACCCAGTGAGGGGCTCTGTGAGAGGGGCCATGAGCAGAGAGAGGCCTCTGGGAGCTGACAGCAAGCAATTAGGACCTCAGTCCTACAGCCACGAAGCACTGAATTCTGCTAACTATTGGAAGAGAATCCAATGCTTGAACTCTGGAAAGGAACATAGCCAAGCTGAAGTTGATTTCAACCTTGTGAGATTTTGAACTGAGAATCCATTGAACTGCATCTATGCTCCTGACCCACATAAATTGAGATAGCAAAGCATATTTTAAGTCATTAAATTTGTGGTATTTTTTATACAGAATAGAAAAGCAATACCCCTTACTACCACCAAAGACAGAAACACACACACACACACACACACAGACAAACACACACACACACAAAGGAACTATCAGATTGATTCAGGGAGTTAGACGTCTATACAAACCATATCTAGGGCATGTATTATCTCAGGACCTGGGAGGGCTGTGTCTGCAGACCTCAGCCGTTTTGTGCCTGAAAGGTAACAATGAATGACATTTTTGAAATTCGTTTTGTGTGTGTATGTGTGAGAACTTAAGCCTTCAGAAAAATTTAATTCATCAATTTTATGCTATTTTGCTCTAAGACTTCAGAGCTCTGACTTCATGTTTTCCGCAGTAAGCAACTTCACTTCTCTACTGGAGCAACACCATCATTCTGCCTACTTTTGGAGAACCCATCTGCTTCCAGATTATTCATTTCTTGTGAATGATTTAGAGTCACAAATGTTTCCAGCCCCAGGCCTCTTTTCCTGTCAACTTTGCCAAGGTTCACAGGGCATCTCCACTGTGAGCAAACTTCTGCAAGCCAGAATGTAGTAAATAAAGATTAATTTATCAACTTTTTTTTCTGCTTAAAGTGGTATCATTCCCCACATTGTCTTCATTACTTTCCACATCCTTTTAAAACTGAAATGGGGCAGTGTAATCCTTTGGAATACTCATACTCATTCAATATTTTTGGAACTATGTTGATTATTCATTAATTTTTTCTCTAAAATGATCACCACCATCATTCAAAACCATACTGTACGCAGCATGTAGATAAACACCACCCTTCTAAACCTGTCCTCCTAGTTCTCAGTACTTCATTTTAGTCATCTTCAAAGTTTTCCCTACAAACCCCCTAACATAATTTTGATAAAGTTTATACCTGTTTGCCTATTATATTGTGATATTTAAACACTAATTAAATTATATGTAAATAGCTTGAAAGAATATGATTTCCAGAATACTATATATTGTATGGTTGTTTTAAATATATATTTTCAAAACCTTGGAGGGAGTGAAGAGAGAAAGAGAGAGAGAAAGAGGAGGGGAAGGCGGATAGAAAGATAGGGCAAGAGACTGCTAGAGTGTAGAATGCTTTACAATTTTGACTCCTGGATAAAATAAGGTGTTATTCCCATTGTTTTTCATGATAACTGTCTATGCTTTGATTTCAAGGGTCCCCCCTTCAGGATCTATGCATTCTCAAGTTCTCTTTGGATATGGATTGCCTTATCCTTGAAGGATTTCTCAGGCCTCCTGCCTCTGAGCCTTTTCTCAAGTTCTTCTTTCCTCAGTTATTCCAGAAAATCTACCCGTACCATTACATACACATTCTTCTGCTTGAGTACACTCTCATTTTATCCTGTCCAGAGAAATTGAACTATCTTCCATTTTATCATTTTCATTCTTAATTCAAATTCATCCTACATCCCTCAAATCCTGAAATTTGCATACAAAGCTCTTCAACGTGTCCTTTCTCAGTATCTTCACCCTGGTGGCTGATGGCTGAAGGGAAAACATCACACAGCTATGCAGATTAACACCATAAATTTATCATCTCCTGATAACAAGCAAATTGTTCCATGCTTCCCTGCTCAGTTACTTTCCATTCTTTAGAGAAATATTTAAAATGTACCCTACTTTCCTCAAATTCTAACTTTTACATACGCTCTTAGTCTAATTAGCCCACCAAAAATGTAGAACTTTTTCTATCTTCCAATCCTCTTCCTAACAGCCTTCTATTTTTTCCCACTATCATCATTATTCCCTTAGTCTAACTGAGTGGTCTCAAACTTGTCTACAAATACTCCTGAGGGTACAGATATCTTTCCCAAGTTGTTATTCGGGAAGATAATTTAGAGAATCAGCTGAATGAAGATGAATGCACAATAGAAGTGCAGGATACACTTTTCAACTTCCCTTTTCCTAGTTTATGTCCTTTTATTTCACAAAAGAAACACGGACCTCTCACCTTTACATTGCATTGACCCAGAATATAAACTCTTTGGAAGCGGCAAACAAAAAGACAGCTGATATAAATGTTAAGAAATATTTGCATAAGTTGAAACACATTCTTCTTACTAAAGTATCACAAGAATGGAAAAGTAAGTATCTAATAATGTACTCAATACTAATATGAAACCAGTGGATGATCTAATACACACCCATATAAGAGAAAAACTCAATTCAGTTCAAGACGGGGGAGGGGGAATGAGGGAGGGCAGAGAAGGGAGAGGGATGGGTGGGTGTGCTCCCACTTCATGTGCACGGTGTAAGGGCACATGACACACCTTCTGTGTGCAGAACTCAACTACAACAGAGACGCTTCCTAAAAAATGCAAACATCGTAGCCTATTTGTTTATACTCTCACATTAATCTGAAATTTAAAAATAAATAAAGAAAAGGAAAAAAAAAAGAAATACTGGCATTGCTGTTGAGAAAGTGAATGAATAGCAAATAAATCAGGTAATTTTCATTTCTATTAATTCAATAATAAATTATTAAGGATAAATGTTGATAATAGATCACTCTGTGACTTTTTAAGATATGATCAGAGGAATTCAATAACTGATTGACACCATTATATTCGACTCTTTATCTCCATCTACTACTACACATTACAAAAAGGAAAACTTAAAACAGAATTAATGCCAAACCCTGTCTTCGTTTGGCAATAAATATTGATCCAAAGGTAAAAGAATTAAGTAAATTTTTTAAATGGCCATCTGTTACATTAAGCAAAACATTGCCAATAAAGTTGTACTTCTACCACAATTTTTCAAATTTTTAAATGTAGTTATGTAACTTTAGTCAACTGAATATTAATAAAAATGTTGATAACTCATCGTAGAAAATACATTTAACACTTACAATTTTAATTACAGGGAATTGAAGAATTAAATTATAATTATAATATATTTTGTAACTAAAATCTTTGTATGATAGGACAATGAAGTAACTACTTTGAGCAAAACCTACACAGTAACAGATAAAATCTGTGGAGAGGAAAATATGAATTAAAAAGAAAAAATAACTGAAAACAAATTTTTAGAGTTCTACAAGAGTTATTTCAATTACTTTTTGTTGTTGTTGTTGTTGTTGTTGTCCAAAACCATTTTATTAGGAGAGAAAACACCAGAAGGCTATCTTCTGGAGGCTTCTGGCCCTCACACCTTAGACAGTGGGGTCCTCAAGCCCACGATCTATTAGGAAAAGACTAAAATAAGGTTCCATGGCTGGGCCACCCTCTGCTCTTTAGATGCCATGTTCAGCTGCAGGTTCTGTGTCCATGTTTCTAGGTTGAGACTTGAACTGTGGACTCACAAGCAAGGTCTGCAGGCCCTCAACTTTGCCTTCAAAGTTGGCCACATGGGGTAATTCTGTATACTTGCAAGCAGAGCCACGTGATAGATGGGCTGGGTAGCGTTGCAGGTTGGTGTCCATTTTGGAGAGCACTGCTTGGGGCAGATCCACATGGCATCAAGCAGCTAACGCCACCAAGTAGATGAGGACATCACTAAGCTGCTCTTCAAGTGCTGCCCGTTCCTTGGGAGGTCAGGCTTGGGGACCAGGCTCCTCATCAGGCTTCCACTGAAAGAGTTCTGCCAACTCCCCCACTTCCCCCACCAAGGCCAGGAGGAGGTTCCGAGGCTGGTGGATTGGTCCCAGTCTCGTTCAGCAGCAAACTCGGCATGGAGGCGTCGGCTAGAATAGGACAAAAGGGTGGAAGCCCAAGTCTCAGAGTCAAGGGGGAAGAGATGCCGCTTCCAAGCAGGTGCCCCAGTGATATGTCATGGGGCCACAAGACTAGGGGACCGTGCAACTAATTCCTTGGGAATTTCCTGTTTATGGAACTTGGTTTCTTCATCTATAAAATGGGTGCGCCCCTGACCTGACCCAACAATACCCTCTTCGTTATTCCATCTCCTACTGCTACGTTTGTAGTTGTTCATATCTCTGCGCATCAACATCCTATTTATCTTACAATATGCAGTTCCACGATCACTGCACCTAAGAAGCCTTGATTTTCTCCAGCAAGAAATAATGTCTCCCACCTCTCGGCACTTCATTTTCCCTGTGGTACCACCCACTCCTGGAGGCATCCCAGCCCTGGGGAGAAGACGGCTCAGATGCAGGGCTGGGTCAAACCAAGTAAAGTGTGCACTGCTGCGTCCAGTAGTTCTCAGATTTGAAAATAACAACTCCAGGGCGGTGCCTGTGGCTCAGATGAGGCGGTTAGAAGGCTCGCCCGGAGTCAGCCAGCAGAGCCAGAAGCCGAGCACCGCTGCCAGCTTTCTTCCCGACCCCGTGGTGGGACCCGCCCCAATATGAGGGAGAAAGGGGCACATCTCCCTAGCTCGGGCTGGGCAAGGACTGCTTACATATCCTCGAGCGTGGGCTCTGGGCTAAAGCTGAATCGGCCGACAGGAGCAGGGCCCTCTCCCCCCTTGTCCCCACTCATCTCTCCATCAGCCATAGTCAG